>JAVQJD010010543.1:0-10480 GCA_036023655.1 Nannoperca australis
GAGTCTCTTAATCCCAGGGTCGTGGGTTCACACCCCACGTCTGGGGACCCCAGAGTTTGGAAGTCGCTTTGGATAAAAGCGTCTGCTAAATGCCTAAATGTAATGTAATGTAATGTAAAGGATGGAAATAGCAAATCGCCTTGAAGAATAAACATTGCTGTCAGGTGAAAATCTTGTTACTTAATCTTTGCTTATTTTCATGACTTTACTCGGAACGAAGGATTACATGGTCTTCCGTGGGTTGAAAAAATTATTACGAAACCTCTTACATAATTTAAAAGCTGCATGCTCATCAATCAAAAACTGCTTTTCTTAATTTCATAAAAATTGGCAATTTCTTTTGCATATAAAGTTCAAGACAGGAGATTTTGAAAAGACATTGGCCCAAATGAAACAGACAGGAGATCATGCAGATTGTGTCTGCTGTGTAACTGACAGTGACAGATTCAGCTGATCCACTGCGCCCACCCAACCCTCCCATAAACCACTTATCTGTGATGATGTACCAGACTAAGTTCAGGCCAACTAATCAATCCCTGTCCAGTGTCTATCTCTCTGTAAGCTATGACCTGTGTCTCCCTGTCTCAAACTCCTCCGACAGCGCCCGGCCCCAGCCATCGACCCTGCCAGGCAGCCGTGGGATACACAGCCACACACACACACACACACACACACACACACACAAACACTGGCTGCTAGCTAGATAGCTACACTCTAAGCTTTCCCTCATAGCCTTCCAATCAATACCACACTGGCAATCATCCACTAGCACTCAGGAATCAGAACTTTCTTAATCATGAGGAAGGGGGCGACATGTCTAAAGTCCCCCAAGAAACAGGTAGACTTTTAACATGAGTACCCCATGGGGCGCCTGTCTACCTGTTTTCCCTGGGGCTGAAAGTCCGACGTCATTCTTCCCTCAGTGCATCAATGTTTCCTCACATCTATGCCTTTGTCTCGCAGACCGGCTTCAAACTGTTTTCCAACTCCACGCCTTAATAAGGTCATATTGTGAGAAAAAAAGGGAGACTTTTTCCTCATGTGCAAGGCACAGCAGTCTATCTGCTTTTGTGCAGTGCACGGCTAGCAGGTTCAGGAAGACAAAAGTTTACACACATACACTGTGTGCAGACAATCAGCATTCCAGAGGTAAAACTGTTCTATGTGTTTGCTTTCTTTCCTTTCTGTCGCAGAGCTCTGTCCCTCCCACCCCATTGCCCCTCTGGATGGTGGTCTAAAAAAATCCCTTCCCCCCTCACCTAATTCTTTGTCAGTTTCTTGCATTTCACAAAATGACTAGTAACACAAATCATGCCTCAAGACATTGCATTGTGTGTGTTTGCCAAATGCAAATAATGTTTGTCAGTTGTATCACATCGGACTAATGACGCAATTCGGATTGCCGATTTTGGCTGATATTTTCTCATATTCAACGCTGTTGTAGTAATTGATTTTTTTTAAACTACAAGAATAATCATGACATCACATGATGTCTACATTTGTTATCCAAACAAAAATAAGGAAATACATAATCAAACAAAACAATGCACCCCAAAATGTAACACATTATCAACAGTGCTGCTTAAAACACAGGTTAGATTGATAGAATAATGTTATTATTATTATTATTTTATGATAGTGTTGTTAATATCTGATGAAACTATTGGTGAATATAGAGATGTACATCTGTAACCATTTCCACTTGCTTGTGATTGATGACAAAATAACAAATGGATGAAAAATAATTAAAAAAGAAACTATACTATAATATCCCAAAACTTCCTTGGATAACAGTGCATCAATTCATGTCTTCGACAAAAATCATACATTAAATCTCTAATCATAAAAGTGGTAAGAACTGCTGGCTATATAAACTGGACTGGCTGATCTGAATGTAAGTGGAAAATCAATCAGTCATAGCTTTCTGCAATTTTCAACAACATAAAATGTTGTGGATTGTTGAATATTTCTCATATCTGCCAGGAGCAGTCATTGTGTGCTCTTGTGGTGGAGTGCATGTCTGTAAATGTGCATTCGTTCGGCTGTGTGTCATGTCACGTGTATTGCTATACCTTATTATACGGACTTCTGGGGACTGTAATGAGGGGAAGGCATGGTCACTGTGCACCTCTGTGTGTGAGTCCATGATAGCCTGCGAGGGTCAAGGGATTACAGACATGTCTTGTTAAATTAGGCTGCTGTGGCTGAGTGCTGTGACTGAGTTAGGGACTCAGCTGTCTGAGTGGAACCAAGGTCTGTTTTGGTGATGAGCTACAGAAAAACATGTAGAAGCATATCACTGTTCCTTTCCTTTGGGAGTTTAGTGATACCTTCCTCTACTGTGTATTCAATTTCACCAGATTCTGAATGAATACACATGTATATGATGGACCTATTCCCATCTTTGATTTTCGACTGCAGAGAGATACATTTATATTTTATCCACGTATGTAGTGTATTTTATATGAATTCGGAAATATCAGCAGCAATGCAATCAAAACTGAAGCCCAAATCTTTGAACAATGTGCGGTAAATTGTGACAAAACTCAAAACAACTCTTGCCAAAGTCTTCTCTGCACATTCATGTGCTAAAAGAAAGCAATTCTCTCAAGAGTTACAGAGGCAGGGCAGCAGTATGACAGTAGTTTATGGAACATATACTGTAATGAGTGGGGTGTGTTAGGTCATGTTTTAAGTTACTGAGTCATATATCCACCTTGCCTTCTAACAATTTAGTTGGTATTGGTTGTCTTGCTAAAGGACACTGTGGCAGAAGAAATGGCTGCCGATGAAAACCAATGACCTTTTTAATTATGGAACAGTCTCTTAAATACATGGGGCACCGTGCCTTTAGTGCATCTACCATAGCTACAGTATTTACTTTTACCAACAACAAATGTACATACATTCAAAATCTCAGAAACTCAGCAATGGCCTTCAATAAGTAGCATGTCTATATTAATCGTATAGCAGCTACAGTAGAAGAAGTAATGCACAAATCAAATATTAAATGGCATATTTCCATCCAGCAATTTTCTGATATTTTAGCATGTGTGGTTTATGTACTGTATTTGCTCAGTGACTGACAGTCTAGTTTTGGGGTTTTATATATTTTACTATTTATGAATGTGACCAATCTGAATGCTACAAAATGCAACGCAAAAGCTGTAGTTAATGGAAGTCCTAGTTTTTGTGCGAGGGGCAAAGTTCCTTTTGATCAATCCTGGGAAAAGTCTTGCCTTGCATCTGACTTTTCCTCACTAATACTCACACATTAACAGTTGCACACAGTCAGGAAGTAAAACAACACATACACACATTAGAGACATGCGCTTGGAAGACAAAGTGAGCTTGTTGGAACATGGTTGAGAACTCTGTAAAAGCCAGTCGCTCACATGCTGTTATGTCTCGATATTATGGGTAGCTCGTCAAACCCCTCTCCCCCTGCTTCAAAAACTGTATTATTAAGATAAAGTGGTATAAAATAAGGATTAATGGGCCAAGGAGAGGTGAATTATTACCCCACAGGAAAGGTTTTTGGGGGTTTCCTAAAATCTCTTATCCATCTCTCATAAGGTTTTGAAAAGTTTATACACAGGATAAATAAGTACAATCTAACAGACACATTTAAGGATCAACAATATGTGATCCTGTATGAGATGATACAAGAGTTAGTATGTCTCAAAGCATGTTGTTTTAGCTAAAAATGTAGATACTTTTTTGAAACACACAAAAAGCCTTTATACATGCAGGTATTAGTGCATAGGTTCCTGCTGAAAAAGAGTATTATTGTGTAGTCCACTGAATCTGTCTTCCATACATCACCAGATGAATTTGGCATAGTTATAGAAATTAAGAAAATGACTGTCCTGTATCATTTTTCACACCCTCCTAGTGCCTTAATTAACTTATCATTTAAATATATCTCTATCTATATACAGTATGTATGAATAAAAAAAAGAGGACAAAGCATAAGACAAATATAGAGTATTCATGAGCTCCGAGTTACCCGGTCAAGTGTCTTTTAAATCACAGTAAATTTAAGATCTTGGTAAAATGAGAGGTGGGACACAGTGAAGTCTGAAGACAGAAAGAAAAGAATCCCACACATGGAGACAGTTTGTGTGCGTTTCAGTTTGTAGGAGCACAGGAGGGTGTGATCAATCCTCACAAATTGGAAGGAAGTTTGGAGCGGACAGTTTGAGGTTCTAGATCCGATGAATAGGCAGCAGAGCCCCTCCGTAGAGGCAAAGCCGGGGAGGCCCCAGGGGACTGAGTCTGGTGAGGTTGCCCTGGAGACATTTGGATTGGAGGAGTCATGCGCCCTGGCGCTGCGCTACAGGGTTTGGGCACAAGAGTAGGTGAGGAAAAGGGTGAGGGGTAATATCCAGTCTCCACAGAGGAGCGAGGAGTATGGTGGCCTAAGGCCTGGGCCACCTCCTGGGGCAGTGATTGGTGCGAGCTGGATAAAAGTATTAGGTCCTCAGAAAAGTGGCCCAGTGGAGAATCTCTCCCTGTTATGTGTGGCTGGCTGGGAAGCTGTGAAGGGAGAGAAGACTGAGGCATGAGCAGAGAGCTGTGAGATCCTGTGGCACTGGAGGGGTCGCTGAAGTGGAAAGTCCTGCCAGCCACTGGGCTTTGAATAGTAGGGCTGGGCGCCACGGGTGTAAGGCAGGGGGAGGCGTTTGCTGAACCATACTGGGCCAGGGAGGCCAGTGCAGACCTCTCCAGGGACATCTGGTGAGGCAGGAAGCCAGACTGGAGGCCTGCCAGGCTAAAATGGCTGAGGGAAGATGGAGAGCCCTCAGCAGGCTGCTGACTGTGCTGTCCTCTACTAGAGGATGGGGAACCTTGTGGAGGGGAATGGAAGAGGTTTAAGCCACTGGTAGTCCTGCCTCCCCCAGCAAAATGCTGCAAAGGAGCCACTTGAGGAGGCTTAGTTAGTGGCTGGCTATGGAGAAGCTGACCAGGCATAGGGCTGGATAAGACAGTGGATATAGGACTCTGACAACGGGAGGAACTAACAAGTCCAGCTGTAATTCCACCAGAAGTCCCTCCTACAGGACAAGCTGTAGACCCTCCTATATGGCTCCCTACTGCCCCTCCTGCTGCTCTGCCAATATGTCCTCCAATCCCCCCTCCCCCTGGCACACTCGAACCTCCTCCTATATGACTAGTTGTTCCAACTGAAGCCCTTCCCAATGATCCTCCAGGATTCCCTACCATTGAATCACCAGAAACCCCTCCATGTGGTCCCCCAGAAGCCCCTCCTGTCAAACCCCCGGAAACCACTACCATTGATCCACCAGAAGCCCTCCCTAATGATCCTCCAGTGGTCATCACTACCAGTGATTCTCCAGAAGCCTCTCCTACTGATCCCCTGGAAGCTCTTCCTATTGATCCTCTAGAAGTCCCTCTAATTGATCTCCTGTCTGCATCTCCTATTGGCCCACAAGTAACGCCCCCCATGGATCCACCCGATGCCCCACCTGCTATTCTGCCGCAAGCAGGACCCACTGATCCTTCAGATATCCCTCCCATTGATTCCCCTGAGATCTCTCCTAATGATTCAACTGTAGCTCTTCCCAACCCAAAGTGCTCCCCAGGGGACGCTTCTGTCATTCCAGTTGTAAAGTCCTCTCCAGCCCAAGCAGTGTCTCCTCCAGTGGCTCCTTCCACTGACCCGCCAACCGCTCCACCTGAAGACCACCCTGTAGCACCACCACAGGCTCCAACTGCCCCTCCACTTATTCCTGACCCTGTGCTTCCACCTGTAGATCCTTGGTGGAAGAGGTTTGAGAGGGGCGGGGTGCTGGAGCGAAAGGGCTGTTGATACTGTGGTTGTGGGTGTAGCTGGGCCATACTAGATAAGGGTGAATCAGAGGAAGAGTATGGTCCGAAGGGGAAGGCAGAGGCCCCTCCTCCACTGGCCCCAGACCCTGCCCCACTAGGTCCATGCTGGCCTTCACTACCTGAGGCCTGTTGGCTAGAGCCAGTTGCCCCTGTACCTGACGTCATGTGTTGAGCTCGAAAAGAGGCCAGCAATGGCATGTCCACCCCAGTGCGCAATTTAGAGGGTGTGCTAGAGGGAGAATGCCCAGCAGAGCAAGGTGCTGTTGTTGGAGGAACAAATGTGTGGAACTTTTTAAGCCGGCTTGAAGGGTCCTTCAGGGATCCCAGAACAGAAACCGGAGGTCTGAAGAGAGTTGGTGGAAAATGGGGATGGTGTGTCAAGGCAATGGCTACTGAGGTGGTGGCGGCTGCTGCCTGGAGAGGGGCCTGGATGAGGGGGGCCCAGATGACAGGAGTAGGAGAAGAAGGTGTCTGGGATGGGGCATTCTGCATTAGGTGGGCACAGTGGGCCATGTCCCTGTCATGCTGCACAATCTGCTGGATGATCTCATTCTCCTGGTAGTTGAGTACACCAGAGCTGAGGTCGTGTTGTACCTTGTGTTGCAGGATGGAGTTTTTCTTTCCTGTAACAGCACATGCACCAACACAAACACAAAAACAGACACATAGAGAGTGACAGGTGAGAGAAGAAAGAGATAAAAGGAGCATAAATCTTGAAGGCAGTTAGAACCAGGTTGACATTTGGGTGTAGTCGAGTAACCATCCTATTTTACAACAACCCTTTCCAATAGAACAAGCTAGCACAGGGGGTGGAGCAGAAGGTGAAAGACAAAGCATAAAAAAGAACAGAATAAGAGAAACAACAAAAGATAGGTGGGAGATACCCAGAGACACAAGCTCGGGATTCTTGACAACCTAAGGTGTAGGTGGTGTATATATGACTCTTACTGTGATTCCCTAGGTAACAGGGACAAAACATAAAGCAGACATTGTTACACAATGTGCAGGTTCAGCCTGGGATAGAGTGAGCACTGAGATAAAGGGTCAAGCCTACAACACTATCTTTGGTGACATATTTGTTTTCCTGTTATTGTCTGTTAATCTCAAAAGTAACCATTTAAAAATCAGGGATACACTTGAAATCGTATTGTTCTAAAATGCTGCAACTTATGTGGGAAAAGCCATCCAATGACAGAACAAACAGTAATGACAAACTTAACAAACTTATGTACAAGTACTTTTTCACAATTTTCTTTTCATAAATGCTTGCTCCTATTTGTTTGTGCTCCTTCACTTTCCACTTTTAAATCACTATGATAGGCATTCTAACTTCTGACCCAACCTCCTAGAGAAATGTTTGCAACTCTGACCGCAAAGTCCATTAGTCATTGTTGAGTGGTCGTTCTAGGGGTGACAGGGTTAATTCACATGACTGCCATTTTCAATTTGGTGCTAACAAAAGGCTGCAAATTCCGAAGATAATGTAAATGCAATTAGTCCAAGATCAATCTCTGCATTTCTGTTATGACTGGTGGCAGATTAGTAAAGGTGTTTTATCTACATTCAGCTTGACCCTGGCACCACCTGACCCTTTATCACCTGAACACCTCCAATCAGATTGTGCAAAGTCCATCAAGACAGTAATTCATTTGTGGATCATTGTTGTGTGAGTGACTTTATTAGGGAAGAAGCATCAAGCCCAGGTGAAAGGACATATGCAGGAAATCATCTCACAGAAACATCACTATCAGCCCACCACATTTAAAGCAATTTCTCTATCTTCCATTCTAAACATAGCTGAGGATAAAACAGAGCATGCAGCGATGGCTGAGTGATGATACAGGCGTGCCTTTCATTGTGAATTTTTCATCTGCTCAGGCTGAGCCTGAGAACAGTTACGGATATGGAGAGAATACCAATTGTATGCATACGAGAAGTCACGCAGGGATTTCAAAACCAGAGCTCTATCTGCATCTTTATATGTATATGACTTTGAAAGTTATATCTGAGAGCTTTGGCTAAGGGTGCATTTTTTCTTCTCAGTTTCAGTATGTCATGCTAAACATATACACTCAGTAAAACATATGTACAATATACCTAGTAATACAATCTACTCATTCATGTGCTGACTGAGTAAGACAAGATTATTCCATAAGCTTTATTTACAACTGAAAATACACATGGAAGTTTGTAAGTTTAAAGGTTTCCATTATAGCATCTTGTTTAAAGTAATAAAAGATTTCAAGATTCCCCTCCGATATTGTTGTTTAAATTTTACTTCCTTACCAATACGATCCAGCCTGTCCAGGGCAACAGTCTCAAAGGCCCGTCTCATCATAGGATACTCTTCCAGCACCTCATTGAAGTTGTCAACAGACAGTGAGTACAGACGACAGTATGTGTCCGCTCGGACGCTGGCTGTCCTTCGACCCCGTGTCAGCAAACAAATCTCTGCAACAAAACACAGCAGAAAATGATGGTAATGAAGTGGAGTTAAACCCGGAAGCACAACTGTCTTTGAGTTTAACTGACATTTTAAACTGTTTTACTAGTGTCACTGGCATACAACCCCTATATCATAAACAGTCACTTTAATCACAGTCACAAAAATGCTAACAGCAGGTTACACTTTATGCTAAAGGCTATCCCAGTTTAGCTGGAACAGTTCCACATTTCAGAGGAGCATCTATAATCACTATAAATCTCTAAAATGTAGAAATATGCTCTGGTTTTAAGTTCAGGAAAAAAAAATGCTCCATTCAAACAGCTGCATTGCTGTAGAGCTCTGGCACAGAGACAGTGTATATGGGTGTGTCTGTACTGTATGACGAAGTTCCATGTGCATGCATGCACTATTCAAGTGGGATGTGTTTATGTAAGAGCCCGTGTCTGCAAAAAATGTGTGTGTTTATGTGAATGTACTTTACGTGTGTAGTCATGCCAGTGTTTTATTCATGAGAGCAAGGCAGTATGGGAGAGTAAGGTATGGTAAAAAAATACAGGATGTATAGTATATATAAACTTTATATACAAATTAATGTAAATACTTATATGTATAAGAATATCTGAATGTACTGTATTTATCTATGCAATGCTAAGTAGTTTGTACTATGTGTATATTTATATGAACAGGGGTTAGGTGACTTTGATGTACATATTTGTTAGTGTGCCATGTGTTTGTACATATTCCCTAATGTCTTTTCTCTTTAGCTTTCATCTCACCCTCTGCCCTCCTTTCTTGTGTCTATCACACTCCCTCTTTCTAAGAAACTCATTTCCGGCTCATCCACAAACACACGTGCTCTCAATTCTCCCACAGAATGCACTTTCCTACTTTCCCCGCCTTAGCCTACACCAAATGAAATTGTCAAAGAATCCAACTTATCTCAAAAAATCTCATGCATAGTTTGACTTTCCATCATAACTGTCTTTCTCCCCATTGTCCTTTGCTTCTGTTTCACCCTTTTAGATATTGCAAATCTATAAAATGTTGGTGTTTGGGAATTTTGTATTTGCATTTCCCTAACCCGCAGCCACACACACAGCAAGTGCCTCCTTGTACAAAATGAAATGGAAAGCATTTCAGTTAATTAGCCACAGCATGCTAGCCGTTGTCGATGAAAGATGCACTAAGCATCAAATATTTAATCGTCACTCTGCCTTCCTGGCATCACTTAAATACATCGAATAAAAAAACTTTTTCTGTGCAATTTGGTTTGTACATGAGCCAAATGTATGATGAAAGGGAAAAAGACAAAACCACATGAATTAAAAAAGTGAAAAAAAGTTATATGGATGGATGTTTAAGGGTGTGTCATTCAGTGCAGTGCAACGTTCACAGACTCTGAGCAGACAGATAGCACAAAATGTTGTCAATGTTGATTCCAAAATTGTAGTGTGCTGCTTGATTGCGAGTGGCACTCCCCCTACTGCACTTCTCCTCCCACTGGCAAGGTACCAAAATATGCTCCATGGCAAGGGAAAAGAAACATGAAAACACCACCTCTACACTCACACATACACAACAAACTGTGTGAGATGAGCACAGAAACTGGACTTCACGTTACAGCTGCTGTACATCTGGATAAATTAAATCTTATCCATCCTCTGTGAACAGAAAAATATAAACACATGTAGTATGCAAAACAGTCTTAAACAACAGTGTTATAACAACTGTAGGTGTGTGCTGGCGGGGCTGCCCTGGCTGTAGCTGTGTTGGGGGTCCATTTCCTGCTGCATTGCTCCAGTAATCCTCTCTGGAGAGGAGCATCACAGCTCTGTATCAAATCATTTTTTCCCGTGGTTTTCTGGATGAAGCCAATACTGCCAAGATGAGGCGGTGAGCTGCACCGAGCCCCCTGGCCTCATGTAACTTTGCAGAAAGCAAGTGAAGTCCAGACACTTAGCAATGCCATCTGAACTACAAGTGCAGGAGGGGGACATCCATGGCAGTTTAGGTCTGGTGCAACACGCTACAAAGAGATTAGCAGACATCTCTGAGTGCTGAGGGGCTTTATGGCGGCTGCCCTGAAGCTCAACACTTTTCAACACAATTCAATATCAGGAATAAGGGGGTTAGATAAATGTGGCGTCAAAATACAGTAACAGCTGTTTTTGCTAAAGCTGG
>JAVQJD010010549.1:0-19410 GCA_036023655.1 Nannoperca australis
CTACTTGACAGCAAAGTTTAGGGTTAGTGCGGCCCGCGCATTTTTTCATACGCACGTGTGTGAGTCGTTGCCAAGCAACGCAAATTAGCAACGTCGGTGAACTGCAGCGTCGTTTATTACATTGGATTCTAATTCTCTCTATGTACGTTTCTTTTGTCACCCAGCCCCCAGTCATGTCTTTCTCAAAACCTGCTGTGAAGAGAAAAGTTGGCGATGAGCACAGACAATTCCAGGATAAGTGGAAGACGGAATATTGTTTTGTTGAGCACAGGGGCATTCCGACTTTAATGCACTGAGAAATCTGCGGTGCACAAGGAGTACAACATCAGACGTCATTATTTAACGAGACATGCTGAGGAGTATGCAAAATACCAGGGAGATGAGCGAGAGGCCCGGCTAGCCAAACTTAAAACATGTCTACTGAGGCAACAAGATTTTTTCAAGAAAGAAAGAAACAAAGAGTGATGCACCAGTCGAAGCTAGCTACGTGGTGAGTGAGATGATTGCTAAAGCAGGAAAGCCATTCAAAGACGGCGAGTTCATCAACAAGTGCATGTTACAGGCTGCAAGTATAGTCTGTCTGGAAAAGAAATTCATGTCTTACTTTACAAAGCATCGCTGATAAAACTACAAGACTGAAACGATGAATTAAACTATAGAAGTGTTGCTACTTTTCATTGAACTTACTCGGGTGAAATCGAAGCGTTGTAATGTAAGTCAGCTCTATATTTGAGGAAGTATCGTAGCTCAACTCTTGTCGAACGAACGCGCGCTCCCGCGGACAGGGCATAGGGAATCTGGCAGGGGTATGGAACTTGGCACGACACCTGTCTACTATAGAAGAATTTTGCTGGAATAACAACCAACGGAGCGCCATCAATGACAGGGAGGAGAACCTTTTTTTGTACAATACTTGATGCGGCCCAGCCTCACCCAGACTCTAACTCCAGTGGCCCCCAGATAAATTGAGTTTGAGACCCCTGGTCTATATGATGAGGTAATCCAGATGGACTGTTAGTGGTCATTAGACATGGCTGGGCGGACGACATAGGCAAATGACAGTGGCAGCCTCTCTCTCTCTCAGACCAGGTTGAGTGAGTGAATGAGTACGAGAACGAGAGACAGAGGGAAAAAGATGGGAATAGTTTATATTCTGGCAACTGATATGTAAACTTCCATGTAAATCCTCCACACACACACTCACACATAATGCTTTCAGTTCACACCTGGAACTTGAGAAGTGCCCCACACACACAAACACACACAGACACAAACAAACTCACGTACGGTCACATGCACAAGCGCTCGCATGAAAACTGTATAAAACAAAGGTTAATCGGAAACAAAAGATCTGATTTAACTGACTTCATGTTCACCTTTCTACACAAAGAAGCCCTTCATCTGTGCTAACCCTCTGGTGCAGAGGTGTAATTAGACTGTCTGCCTGCACTCCCCGACGAGAAAGAGAGGCTTCTGTTAGACTACAAACACTCATCTGGAGACCTCCCCTCTAACTCCATCTGCAACAACACTGGCATTGTGTGTTTATACATATGATTCAGTTCAAAATGTTCCCCTACTTTTACACTGATTAATGACAGGAGCAACAAGATGTTAGAGAAACGTTCAACAATTTGCCAAATATAATATATTTTGTTTTAAGTCTTTTTTAGATTATGTCCTTTTCTCTCTGTTACTTTTTGTGGTAATGAAACTGAGCACCCCACCCTAACCTCCTCACCCCCAACTACTGCCATTCCATAACACCCCATCCACCATCCAGCATGGCTGCAGGGGTACCTGGGCTCGTCATAGGCAGCTCTTTTGTCTTGTGCGAGCAGATGAAAGCTAACTGTCTCTAGCTCCCCCCCCACCATGCTCCTGCTCCTGCACGGTAATCTTCCATAATCCCACTCCTGCAATTTTCACCCTCCAGCTCTCCTTTCCATTGCTGCCTCCCTCCTGAGGGCTCTCTTTCTGTCTGTCTCTTTGCAGGATTTCTTTTTTTAAAATATAAATTACAAGGGGCCCTTACTGTAGTCTGAACAAAAGTGCTCAGAAAATTACATAAAAACTAAACAAAGACATTATACTGAAATAATGGTAAATCTCAATTATCTAGAAAACAAAGATCTGCAATTGCAGATTTAAGACCTGGTATTCTTTCTCTCGATATTAAGCAGATTCAAAGATATTCAGGAGGCAAATTGATTGTGTGAGCTGTGTAATTTAGAAGAACGGAGTCCAGTTATAAAAGGACTCATCAAATCCCTTACATATTCTGATGATCAAAAGTAGGGCAAGATGGAGTATTTAATTAGTCTTTTTGTAATTTCTTTAGTTTGGAGGGTTGTATCTTCTTTTTTAAGCCTTTCCAAAACCAAAACCACCAAAAGTGCAAGGAATGGAATAATTTATTTGTTCATAACTGCATAAGAACATTGTAATACTCACAAACTCTACCTTATTGCCCTTCTCTCTCCATCTCCCTCTCTCTCTACAATAGAGCAGGTTCATCTAATCCTCTCAGTCTTATTTGGGGCCCCATAAAATCCATGTACCATTACAAATGGGACAGGTATGAAAATTACCCCCACCACCTTCTTCTCCCCAGCGTTTCCAAATGGGGCTCATCCCCATTCTTTTACATGCACACACACAGGGTGGGGCACGGTTGTTGAGAATAATGTATAGTTGGCACAGAGAAAATAAGTTGTGTTTTCAGCTGCTGACATTTAATAAACTATTGTAGTTATAAACACACAATATTGTATAAAATCACATCTGTAACTTTACACCTAGAAACTTTCAAATTGTCCATTCATAAATTCACATACATGCTGTACATACATATTAATGTACACATTGGTACCGAAACACAAAACATTCCCACTGTCGCTCACACATGCACACACTGTACATGCACAAACAGAGGCTTTCTGGTTCATTTAATGTCTGCCAGTGAACACTCACTCCTACTACTCCTATTAATGGAAAACATCCCTCAGTTAACTGGGAGGCCAGAATGAGTTTTTCCACCAAACGATCTTTAGCAATGTTGGAATTATGGCTTTGATTGGACTCCCACTTTGACTTGCTGTTTAAAGGTTTATATAAGAAGAGCCATGGAGAACTCATGTTGACATTTTCAAGAAACACTTGAGGTGGTAAAACATCTCCTTGGGAAAATTGTGGTAAAGATATGGTGGGAAATGATAACTTCATCTACTGAATAAAAGATCTGGGGAACTTTTAGAAAGGAGGAAGGATAAATGTACCTGTCTGTACTGTGAATAAACTCTGATCAGTTTTGGGGTTTACGCCAGGTATAGGTGTCCTGCTGAAGTATAATTAAAGGGGTATTCTAGCATAGTTTTAAACTTCCATAAAGTTGAGAGACTTGAGTGAGACAGAGAAAAAAATAATACAATTGGTCCAGCAGAGGACAAGATGTCATTACTTTATAAAACCATGTTTTTTTTATTAAATATGTGGCGTTCCCAAGCTCAAGCTGAGAGAACCCTGATGACATCACCATGGCATCATTAGGGTTATTTTCTCAGACTTGTCAAAGGTCGCCCAAGAGTCATACTGCCAATGACTAGTGCATTTACTTTGACAAGCAAAAGCACAGTGCTCACAATGATAATGTAACATGCATATGATTAACAGGTAAATTAGCAATCAAAACACCAAGTACAGCTGACACTGATAAGGATATCATTAGTTTCACATTTTATCCTGTAGGGAACATCTATATGTGTACCAAATTCCATGGCAATAGAGGAAAGGTAGAGGAAAAGTCAGGGAATCACCAAAGTCATTCGGATAAATTATTGTGAATATCTGTACCAAATTCTGTGCCAGTCCATTTACTTGATGTTGAGATATTTAAATAGAGAAATAAAAACTTTGACCAATGGTGGCGTTAGATAGAAATTGAGGTATCACTGAAATGATTCAAATGCATTCTCTTAAGACCATGACTGTTTGTACAGAATTTAATTTAATTTTGTGTTCATCCGATAGTTGTTGAGATCGCTCAGTGTAGGCCAAAATGTTGGACCAACCAACAACCAACATCTAAAGATGTCATTGTTGAAATGACAATGACATCCTTAGAGACATGCATGAAAAATATATAACACTATGCATAATTGTGCTGTAGTTAAAACATTAACTGAACAGTAGAAATAATTAAACCAAATGGAACAAACCAACAAATGTAGGTGTCTGGTAAAAAGTTTACACAGTGAAAGAATGTCTGATTTCAGGATCCATGTAACCACATTTATTTGAGATCAATGTTTTTTTTGTCTGACAACAGAATGCAGGGTGTATTTGCCCCAGTGATCATGGTGAGTCCCTGTGTGTGTATTGTCCATAGACAATAGAACTGTATGGAGGACTGTATGGGGCTGTACTGACCTCTGTGACCTGAAGCTGTGGCACATCAGACTGAAAGCCAACAAACTGCTGCCACTGTTGGCTGAAGCCCACAGTACATCTACTCAGTTCCAGTGCTGAGAGAGTGAACCAGACAGATTTCTCAACATTATCATGGTTGTCAATTCAGAGGAGTTTGCTCCCTTGTAATTAGCCAAAACAAATAAAGTGCAGATACCATTAGCAGTTTCCTTGTTGTATTAATAAATCAGCAACATCTGCTCCTGCTCCGCTCCACCGTTTGAAGTGCACACAGCTTTAAAACGGCAGCTAATAGACCCAGTCTGCTCCACATTAATCTCTGGCATCAAAAACACACTGCAGCTCCATACATGTATATATTTATTTTTAGCTGTAACTTTGTTCAAGGGAATAGTGATCTATGTTTTAAGAATGTCAAACCCACAATGGGGTTATGGTTACCTAATAATACAGAGGAATTTTATGTTATGGGGAGAGAGGATTTGCCAATGCGTTACTCCATGCTTAACAAGATGTGGGTTTGGGGATAGTGTTGGTGTTGCCCTGGGATAAGTTTTTGGATGTTGGTGGGTATATGAGTGTTGGTTGGTGTCAGAATAGTCAGTAGCTGGGAAGTAGATTACTTTCAGATGTTGTATGAGTACATTACTTTTTTGTGGTCTTTTACCATTCAAGATTATCAGACTTCAGGACGTCATCCTGCTGTGTAACCTTTGTGCAGATTGTTTGAAATGACCTCCTATTTTTATTATGTGTTGTATCCTGTCCTAATCAGCTAATACTGGAGGAGTTCGACATCAGCCACTTTTTATATTGCCCTATTTACTGTCATGTGTGTAAACACACATACAGTCAGACAGTCTGTCTTTACATTCAACAAATCCAAGTGTTTTTAGTGGCATGGCTCTAGAGTTTGCCATATTTGTCTGCCAGTTGCTCCACCACATTGATTCAGACTGCAGTATCTCCTCAAATGTTGAATAGAGGCACCATGGGTTTGACATTTTGGTCTTGAGTGAAATAGCACAACAATTATTATTGCCATGAAATCTGGTACATATATTCAAGGTCCTCAGAGGGTGAATCCTTATGATCCTAGTGATCCAATGGTGAACATGGCACTAGATGGCAACAAAGACATTACACACAGTTTATCTTAATGATTTTGGTGATTCCCTCACTTTTAGTCTATTACCACCAGCAAGTTAAAAACTTTTGTTTCTAAATGAAATGTCTCAACAACTATTGGATGCAGAGGTGGAACAGAGTTGTTTTGCAAGTCACAAATAAGTCTCAAGTGTTGGCTATAAAATCCAGAGTTAAGTCCCAAGTCAAGTCCAAGGCCTGAATGTTGTATTATTGTGCGTTTTAAGTCATAAACATGTCCTTATTTTTCTGTCTGCTGATCTATACTGCCAGACGCCTGCAGTTTGTGCAATACAACTGGCTATTGGCAAAAAAAAAGTTTCACACACTTTTTTGTAATATAAACTTAAATCTTTGGGCTTGGGGAGATGTCATTGCAACTCAAAATAGTTACTGGTACTGAAGTCAAAGTCGAATTGCAGATTATTCTTGATTTTGCTCATCAGATCTTGTCACCAGTCACCAAACTGATCTGATTGGATGGATTACCATTAATCTAGGTACAGACAGTCATGTTCCCCACAGAGTGAATTCTAGAAAATTTTGGGATCCACTGCCATTTAATGTAGCTCAGAGCACCACGTACTTAAGCTGCTAGCCTGGATGTAGTCTTCACTTAGCATTCACTATATAAAGCACTTTATTTATCCTCCATCATTTTATTTTAGTGTTTGATACTGCCCTCAATAATTCCCACATGGCATATACACTAATTTTGGTTAACAATCCCACAATGTAATGCATCACATTTTATACATGCGACAATTACAAAAATCATAAAGGTTTTTATATTTATTTTTCTAAATACACAAGGACTTTTCTAGAGAGAATCTCTTCCTGCACAGGGAGTTGTACATTTTACACTTTTCGATACAGCAACAGCAGCCTGTTCAGAATAGCATCAGAAGAACTGGACAGTTAACATGACTCATACATGCATATATACTGTATGAGCTGACACATGTCCTCCACCTGGAGTGACCCAGTCTTTAATGGAACCTTATCAGCACTAGTGACGCTCCCTCCTGCTGTCTAATAGAGGTGGACTTGGATCAGCAAGCCTCATCTTGATTAGGTCAAACCTACATATCTATCTCCTTAAACCTTTCTGTTTTCTACCTTATCTCACTCCCTTCACCACAAAGGAATCAAACTTACCTTTAGACATAAATGAAAATGCCAGTTGACAACAGTGGCCTCTATTCACTACGCACACATACCTAGAGTTTCCTATCCATACCTTCCTGTCAATGCAGCATTCCTTTCTCAGACTTTTGGCCTTGCCAGGTATTCCAGCCTGTTCGTCCCACATTCCCAGCTGTAAGTCTGCCCACAATGAAGCCATAACACTGTGGTTAGTGGGTGTAATTGTGTGTGTGTGTGTGTGTGTGTGTGTGTGTGTGTGAATGTGTGTGCATCTGTATCCAAACTCTTGCGTGTGTGTTGATGACTTCATCCTCACCCCAGTCCCAGGCGTCAGGGCATATTTTTAACAATGTGTGCATGTGTGTGTAAGACTTGTGAATGATGATTGCTGCTATGGAGCCCGATGCTGTTTCACATTACAGGGAAGCTGGGGTTAATTTCCTGTTGATGGACGTGGCTGGCTTGCAGATAGAAACAGGTTTAACAGGGGGGGATTAGGCAGCTGCTGTAGCACTCAGCTGTTTAGGAGGTGAGATTGGTAGGTGAAGTGTAGCATTAAATCTCAGGTATTAGGACAATACATACAGGTAGTGCAGGGAGAGTGCTGAGGTATTTTATATTGCAACATTGTGGTTTAGATTGCAGTTGTTTGGAGGCAAGTTTGCGTAAAACAAATAGATTACAGAGGAAGTCTGATTACATTAATGTATGTTTACATGCACTGTAGTTCAAACTGACAGGAGATATTCCCACACATTTATATCTATACATTGTGCAGAAATCTCTTCTATCTGTTTGGACTCATTGATGTTTCCAGCACCTTAGCAACGATTTGGCTGGGTTGCCTGGGTCCTGCATTATCTACATGAACTGTAGTAAAACCCAGTAATCAGGTATTTCCTCTAGCCTGACCTTAAACATACACTCATTTATGTTTTGGTCTTCAGGTGAAAATGTCATGTTAGGAAGCTAATATGGCTAAAAGGTTAGCAAACAGTTGCTTATTTACACATCCAGCAGACACAAAGCAACATTAGAATTCAGCTGGATTTGCTGTCCAATATTCAGTCTCCGTTTAGTCCTGTTTTGGTCTTTACCAACTCTTGATTTATCAAGCAAAGATGCCAAACATTATCTGCTTCCAAAAGTTATGGATTTGCAGTTTTTCAATTGAGCTCATTTGAGTTTTGGACTGTTCATCATATCATCATATAAAGCAAGCCATTCTCAAATGCTTCAATATTAGACTGTAAAAGTGATCTGGTATGGGGAGAGTAGGGGAGCCAAATTATTCAGTGGTCTGTGACTGTCCCAGTCCAAAGAGGAGGTTTGCAGCTAATCACAGCTCACTTGTGCAAGCCTAGAATAACTCTGTCTCATGTGGGCCCTGCTCAGAGGCTGCTTCAGCAGAGGCTGATTGAAAAGCAAACATTACCAAATCAGCAAACAACACACGTGCCTGTGGTTTGTCTCTGCACATAATTCATGGTAGATTTCCAGTCTTCCCCGAGAGGACCAACAGATTGATACAGTAGAAGTATAGCAAACCCACTCTCCACCCCCACAACCCCTCAGGGGACCCTATAGGAAACCCATTCCTCATTTTCCCCTTTTAATAAGGGGCAGCATTTTACATGGCCATGACAGAAGGTTTGTGTTAGCATTGTTAGCGATAGCAACAGTCCCAACTGCCGCAGCCACAACCACCCTACCCCTCCTCCGAGGGACACCTGGGACTTATTCTGACCCAGTAGGCCACACCTTCACTGGGGTTGTACCTGGCCAAGGCTGGGGCCCCACTCTGGTGCTGTGAAAGCTCCTCCATGAAGCTGTGGATTACACCACTCCATAAATTCAAAGTGGCTGAGTGAGAATACAGGCAGTAAGTGTCTGAATGCTGACTCATGTGTTTACACGTTGGAGGCTTCTGCAGCATGGACAGAGGCCTGATTGAATTTAGATGGATGCTTCTGTCCACTGGGAGAAAAAAGCTTGAGGAGGAAGTGGGATGGCAACAGAAGTCTGAGATAAAGTTTGAATACCACGAGGGAAATAATGCATAATGTATTACATGTGTGCTGTATAGTCATAATATGAACGCATACACACACAATCATGCAGATACACACAGACAGAGAAGAGAACAGCGGCTGAGTGATCGTGTTTTCTTTAATGTGCTCCAGCAATCATTAATCGTCTTCCGTCTCAGATAATGAATACATCCCTCTTTTAGAGTTTTTTACTCTAGTATGGGTGTGCATTGTGTGTGTATATGTGTTTTCCTATTCAAATACGTGTCTATGCGTGTACAATACGAGCTCTTTATTTTTTATTTGGATTTTGAATAAAAATTCAAAAACAAAACCAGGCCCACGTCTCCTCCTAGCTAGATGCTTTTCCATATCATGTACGTGCATATTATATATGCAAGCAGTTTTCTGGAAAAATGATCCACATGAAAAATAATGCACACATATCATGGAATGAAATGTTGGTGGTACCACAAATTACTACTATAACTTGCAGAAAGAAGCAGTGTTGGGCAGTAACGCATTAATTAGTAAAGTGGTAAAGTAATGTAGGGATAACAATTTATAATTGGAATTTGATGGTGATATTAATGCTTTGTTAAAGTGTAAGATCCTTTTTGTTTAACCAGTAACAGAAGTCTGACTGAAATATAGCGAAAGGCTAAGTTGTTGCAGGAAGACAGCGTGGAAACGTGAGTCAGAGTTGCAGAGAAGAGTTTAACAAATGGTCTGTCTCTGTAGGGATCCTTTCTATAATTTTGTCACTTCACTTTGAATAACAATCTGCGTGTCATTTGCAAAAACAAGCACTTTTAGTGGACAGACTTTTCATGGCGCAATGGCCCCAAAGAAATATGTTGCAGCCATTGCAGTCCATTCGCAGATACCGGCAGAGGCGATTTACTGGACCAAAACCAAAACCTTAGGTAACTATTAGTCATTTAGTCCCCAAAATCTGTGAAAATACGGCCCAGGTTTAAAAAACCAGGATTTTCATTTAAATTGCAGCTGAATCAAATGACAGCAAGTTGAGTTTCATATCACAGTGTATCATATCATTGCAAATTTATCAGTGTTGTTTTTGTAACAGATCGTGGACCATATATCTAGATTCTGAATAGTCTGAGAGTAACTGCCTTTCTGTCTGGATCTCTATATTCATGACTTTGATGGTCCACAAACGATGTACATACGTTCATGTGGCTGTGTGTGCGTCTTTACATGACATAGTACGTGTGAAGGCCCTGTCTCCATCCCACTTGTAATGTCAACCCACAGTCTCCACCACAGTTGGCCAAAAGTCTGCCAGCCCCCTCCTCATATTTATCCCATGATCCCCCCCAACCCCCCTCCCACTTCCCTATCCATCAGCCTGCTCCCCTTCCTCCACTTCCCCCTACATTCCTGCATTTCACTGCCATAAACAACTATTAAGTTAATGGTTACAAAAATCATTAAAGAAGAAACATCTGTGCACCCGCCGCAGCCAATCAGTGGAGGCAAAGAGCAGCCGAGACCAGGAAGGAAAACTGTCGTTGGCTGCCTGAAGTGCTTACACCTTGTTGAGTCCCTCCCACTACCATGCATGCTCTTTATAGTCTGTTTAGCGAGAGGAAGAAGCAGCGGGACGCGGTCGAAAAAAAAAGGGGGATTTAGCAAAGACACAGAGACACATGGAAATGGTTAGCATCTCGGTGGTGGCAGGCAGCAGCCTGCTCTCTTTCTCTCTCTGTTCTTTTTCTTTTTCATTTTCAATCTTTTACATCCCAAAATAGGAACCAGATTGCCACAGCGGCCGCTTAATTTGAGCTCCTTTGCCGTTTAGGGATGTAACTGGAACCTGAGGTGGAAAAATTAAAGGAAAAAAAAGGAATAGGTAGTGGTGAGGATATAAATCTCATAATTACAGGCGTAAAAGCAGCTTGAGCTTTTTGAATTAAGTCTCGGCCTGCACAGCTACCACTTTAATAATGCCTTTTTGAGCTATGAGGGCACGCTGGAAAAGTGTTGTGTGGCAGACCATCAAAACCTTATTAATCAAGCAGATGCAAGTGCTATTAGATCTAAGTAAAGTAATAAAATAGAAAGAAGTCAACATGATCTAACGAACATGGAAAGTTCTGTGTGAATGGTAAGCAAATGCCCCTTTAACCTCGTGGCCACCCTTGAGCTCTGTGAGAACAGGGAATAAAACAAGAGGGGAAACGTAAAATAAATGAACGGAAAGCTCAGGAAGAGCTGGGACGAGGTTTCCCGTGCAGAGTGCCTGTGGCCATCGCTGCTCTGCCTCAGCCCAGATTGAGTGTGACTTGTGTCAGGCGCAGACCCTCGTCGCCACTATGTACGTCTCCATAGACGAGAGGGGAGCACCGCTTCGAAACCCTACCATGAGATTAAAGCATTTTCCATTCTGCGTAATGTGCATGAAAATAATACATGCATTGTGTAATCACAGCACGAAAAGGCCAGAAATACATGCATGTACAAAGACGCTGTTATGCTGTTTGGTTTACTGTGTGGGCCACTGAGCCAAGTGCAAGAGACATGGTGAAAGCTGGAGTCGCCTTGTGAACGGAGTCTTAATAAAACAGCGGCGAGGTGTTTCCTCGCATGCTAGCTCAGGCCAAGATGGATGTGGAAATGGTGTTCATTTTAGCAACTGTTTTTTTATGATGTGACAAAGTTATTGCTTCAGGTGAGGACAGGGCAGGGGACGTGGAGCGGAAGAGTGGTGGTGTGAGTATTTGTGTCTGACTGCATGAACATGGGTGCAGTGTGTATGTGTGCTGGCACCCATAGCTGCTTTCTATGTTCCCACGCTGCTGAATCCAGAGTTTCCTGATGTGTCCAGTGGGAGGGGGTACAGAAGACCAAACTGAAGGGGGGCTGGAAAATGGCTGATGCTTTGACTAACATAAACAGATCATAAAAAGGCTCTTCAGTCTGACTGTGGGAGCCGAGTGGAACTCCAGACTCTCAGTTAATAGATTTGGGTTGGAGCAGGCATCACTTCAGCTGTGTCGTCCCAGATTTGGGTCACGTCCAAGAGTCAGAGAGCCGTGTTTAAGTCTGTTTAGACGTTACAGATCTGCATTCACTTTATAAAACCTACATCCACTCACATTTGACATACTGTGCAAAAACCACAGCACAAGTTAATTGAATACGAGGAAATTCCCCTGGTCATTGCAACAAGGAGGCCTTGCAGAACATACTGCATCAGCTTAGAACTCACAGTTCTCCGTGTTTAATGCTCACATGTTGAGTTAGAAATGTTGGCTCTTCTCAGAAAGTTGCCACTGTCTCCACCCAGCATGGCAGAGGTGTTGGCACCTGTACAGGGAGCTCAGCAACAGGTCTCCAACTGACCTTGGTCTTGCCTCACATAAATATTACGAAGGTCTGTCTTCTTAATAAACTAATTCTTCAAAAATGTTGTGAGTTCACAGTGTGCGTCCTGGAAGTGAGTGCAGTGTGGTTTGGAGGCCTCAACTATTGATGCTGGCACAGCGAGGTGTAAAAGTTATGCAGTCACACCGCAGAATTGTATTCACTTGTGACTTTCATAGAACTTCCTTGTTCAGTGTGCCACCGTTTCCCGAGCTTGTGTGTGAAATATACAGATTTGGCAATGCATGTGTACTTATGGGAATTACAGGGGGTACACAAAATGACATGAACACCGAAAAGGAGTTTAAAGTGAAACAATGTACCTTTTGAAAGAAGTCTTCTTCTTGCAAATGAAATGTTGAACTAATGAACAATAAAAAACCTTCATGCTCAATTCAATATACTCAATAACAGATTTTACTGTTACACACTTACTTGGTCTTGTTTGACCAGTAGTTTAACATGTATCATTATTTGTCAAAGCACTAACTTTATACTGTAAATGTCCTTTATGTCCATGTTGGGGAGTTTTAGCAGATTGTGTGTCTGGTGTATTTCCACATGATATTTTATCTGACATTCCAAGTTATTGCACAGTGTTTTTGACAGATCCACATGTAGCTTATGCACAACTAATATGAATCTGTGGAGCTTAGATAATTGTTTGTTTTGTTTTGAAATCTTACATATCTAAGTGCTGACCCATCTTTGTAGCAGTGTTTCCAACAGTTAAGTCTTTTATTACTTTGTCCACCCACTATATATTCTATATGGTCCGCTGCCACTGTCCCAGATTTGTGTATTATCTGAGGATGTGGCTGTCTGGTAAACAGACAGAGCAGGCTGGTTTATAATTATTAGTTTAAGGCCCCGGCCCGCCATGTTCTGCCATCTCCTCTCGGCTCGGCTGCCACGGTCAGAGGGGCAATAAAACAAGATTAAGTGAGGGAGCTGTGGCTGTAAAGTTCGTTCCAGCCGCTCATGGATGAAAAATGACAGTGAAATCAGGCTCAGCATGGGAACATGTCTGGGCTCTCTGTAATGATTAAACCCCTGCTTTGGATAACCAGTAGCAGACAGACACATACATAGGGCCATGATAACTAGGAGAGCAGAAACATCTGCAGTATACTCTGGATGATTTAGGGTATGTAACATGGAGCACAATGTGAGTTATATGTCAATTATCAACACTGATACACTGCACTAACATAACATTACAGGACATGGAACTGGGTTATAAGATCACAAATCCTTGTAGTGACATGTGTTCACGTTTACTTTAATAATCAGTGTGATGAAATAGGAATAGTCTGTAAAGGGAAGTAAAATAAATATTTTATTTTCACAATAAAGAATTTGGTATCGCTTTACCTTTACTATTTATAAAGCATTAATGAGCTGTAATTAATGGCATCTCTATACTATGTAACATGCATGACTAAGTACTGTAATAATCAAGTTAAAGTTTGGGTGTGAGAAAACAGCTGCAGGTATTATTTTCTAAGAACATAAACAAACAACCACACAAATGTAGCATAAACCTGATTTCTTAAAACTAAAACTGTGTGCTCATGTAGGATCCCAGTATTCGTAGTATATTTATTGAGAAAATAAGTTTTAAGGGCCTCTAAGGGGGTATAAATTACTTATTAAGGCTTTATAGATCTCTTATAAGACATTAATAAAACCAACTTTTGGGTTTTGGAAAATCCTCCTCTTTTTTAGGGCTGCAACTAAAGCTATTTTTCATTATGGATTCATCTGCAGCTTAAGTAACTGTTTGGTGCATAAAATGCCAAAATAGGGTGTCCCAAAGAACCTGTTTTGTTCATCCAATAGTCTGAAATCCATAACCACTATAACATCCTCAGCTTCCTCGATCAAACAGGCAGGAAGGTAGCTTCTTTTGTTAGCACGGCTGATTGACGCTGACACTGCCAGGAGTAATTATGGGAAACTGGTGGGACAATAAGGCGATGACAGCTGTGGAACCGTTGCAACATAAGGGCAAGGCTCGGCCCAACCCGCGACCGGGCAGGACCCTTACCTCACTCCCCACCGCCGTCACAATCCACTGGACACAATTAAGCCACACAATAACCTTTTTGTGGAACCCTGTCCGGGACATATCAACATCACATCTAGAGCAGGGAGTTCTTTTCTCTCTCTCTGTGACTCGCCCTAGAGCAGCATTTCTTCAATGAAAATAAAGACAAATACATGTGGTAGAGGGAGTGCTGATGGTTTTGTGTTAACCTACATCTAAGTATAAGAAAATACTAAAAGGATAGGGTTGTGGCTTTAATGATAATAGCCAGAATGAGGAGGTATTGCATTGATCTTCAGTGCTCTCATGTTGTGGGATAGCTTTTATCTGTGGCAGCACAGGTATAAAAAAAAACAAAAACTGAAACCATCAGTTCATTTACTTGTCGGTTTTGGCAGCGGAGCAGTTTCCTTCCTCTCCTCCCTCAAGTCGAATGAGGGATTTGGTGGTTAAAAAAAAGGAATTGATTGTCGTTGGGAATTTCCTGTGAAATTTGCTGAGAGAGCTGCTTTTGCTCAACAACACATTAACCTCTGTTTGCTTGTGGGAACTACTGAAGGGAAGATCTCTGCACAATGATTGAGGGTAAGAAACAGAAAGCAAACAGAAAGCCTAAAGGAAACTCAGTTTATCACAACGTGGGTCCTATTCTCGTAATTTTGGCCATCCTTTCCATCAATACTGATAACATTGTATTCACTGCAGTAATAGCTAAGATCTGGGACTGTGGCGACATCGCTACTACAAAGTTCAATGGGCAAAGAAATGCCCGACCGGATCAGATATGACAACAAATACAAGTAGGTAGGTAGAAGGTCGAAGTTGAAACAAAGAGAGTCATCATTCATCTTTTTTTTCTTTTCCAAATAAGTTTGCCTAACCTGGGGATTAGTTTTACATTTGTGTGGTCGAAATCCAGATCTGATCCCAGTTTCATAGGAATTACATCCATTTTGGAAAATTGCACCTCATGTTTTATATCCAATGCCAACGTTCAGTGGCAATTCAGGAAGTAGTGTTTTCTTTCAGTATGTCGGGATGATTGGGAAGGCATGTAGCAAGTCACAGACCTGTGGTGAATGATTGTGTTTTTATAAACCATAACCTCAAAATGTCCTTAACCATACCATAGTTGCCATGAGCAGAAATTTAAGAGTGGAGTGGCGAAAGGGTTCAACTTAGGTCTGAATTTGAAAATGTTGTCCATCATTTCTCCTTCTCTTCTCTCTTCGTTATTATCACAAAAGTAATTGCTGAGATCTGTGATTTATGTTTACAACAGAGAGTTTGGGTGATACCTTGACATAATTTGTCCCTTAAATTTTACTTCAAAAAACACATCTTAACCTGGAGATTTGTTTAAAACCTTTGATTGTCTAGCTGGTCATGTTTCTTGTCCCATGTAACTTCTTTTGCAGTAGCCTTTTTCCAAACCTCAGCTAGTTATTAAGTGAATCCAACTGTATTATTACCAATAGGTAAAAAAAAAAATGCCAAAAAAAATAAAATAAGAAATTTGAATTATTCTTTAAATTACAAAATGATTCTTCATTATAAGTTACTCAAACATCCGAAAGTTAGCCCCTTTTGAACACATGTTACAGCAAAGTAGCTTGTAATTCCAAGTCTGCTGATTTCTGGTAACCAAATGTTCATGTTTTATTTAGCAGTGAACATTCAAATTTTTATACAGTACTTTATTACAGAAAAAAAGAAAACAAACATGTTAAGTTTTAGTTCCCATTAAAAAAGGGGATGACTAGTTTGACGTGTTCGCTGTGGAGAACAAAGGGAAAGACACTGACAGAGAGAGCATTGAGAGGGAGAGATTAAGAGTCATGAGACATTAAACAGACTGATAGAAACTAATCCGCACAGAAAGGCTGGCTTCATAAATGGTAATATCACTGCACTTATCATACTTGTTTTGTACATATTTCTAATCTGCACAGTTTAATGAGGCTCGGCCTATTAGCCAATGGCATGGGAATGACCTTTGGTCAGACAAGTGCACAAAGCCCCCCATTAAACATTTGCCTCATAGATAAAACATAATGCTGATCAATGGCTTAATATCATGACAGACCAGGTCTCTCTAATAAAGGTTAAATAAAATAAATAAATAAAAAGATAGTGAGAACGAAAATACCTTTTTTTCTTGTCAGAGTTTAACAACGTTTGAAGGCTGCTGTTTGCTGAAGGGAAACCCCCGTTGTGATATCAAATGATAAACTTCCTTCTGAAGAACACATTCAGCAAATTAAATGACTTTTGGAGTAAAGACACTTGACAGACAGAGAGAAAGAAAGATGAGTGGAAGCTGGAAATCCTCCTAAATATCACCATTACATTGCTAACACCTACATACCAAAGCAGTCTCCACATGGCACCTGGGTGCTAAAGAGCTATGGAGCCTCCTGAGTAGTAACAACCTACCCCAGGTGAAATGACAGTCAACTTTCTATATAAGGCTGTTGAACTTTCAATCAGTAGCAGATACCCAGTTCATAATTATAAATTACTCATTTGTATCATCTTTCAATCTTTACCCTTTAATGGTCTTACCCAGAAAAAAATTAAGGAAACTTTTTTCCTTTGTGCAGTAACAACAACAATTTGTTTTTCAGCTGACCACAAAAATGAGCCTCTACCAAACAAATGAGGTGTCTCCCCATTAAAGTGAAGTAGATACTTTTTGTAATTACACAACTCAAAACAATGTGTGTAACTTTGTTAAACCATTATTAAGACCTGGGCATCACACTGGATGTACTGTATTTTCATTGAAAACACAGAAATTCGACATTTCATAGTTTCTAATCAGAAAACACAATATCCCATGACAATATTCAGTAAAAACTGTAAAAAAATAAATAAAAAAAAGATATCTTTTTCAACCATTTGGTTGAGAAAGTTTACACTATAAGCCCTCAGAAGCTATAAAAAAAAACATGATAACTTTTGAAAACTCACCCCTAAACACAACACATGTCAAGAGGGGTTTTCCCGCCACAAACTTTGTGGAAGGAAGCCTCCTGAAAAGGTCTGATTCTGAAGACTGCAGTGCTCCCTAATTTGACTAAGTGGTAGAGATGATTAAATCAGGTTGACTTAACTACAACTAATCTTTCAATATATCAACAAGTGGTCTACCAAACTGCATAGAAATGCATTAAAGGGATACGATGCAGCTTAAAGTGTTAAAAACATTTGATTCAAACTCTAGATTTTCATAGAAAAGCACTTATTGCATTTAAAAAGTCAGCATCAGTTAAAAAAAAACTCCAAACAGTGTTAACTTGTTGAACAACCGCCAACCCTGATGGCACTGGCTATGGATCACTGCAGCAATGGAGACAGACAGACAGGGAGACATCGCTGCCATCAGTGTTTGCTCTTTAGTGTCCTACATAAGCGCGCGCACACACACACACACACACACACACACACACAGAGCCCTATCTCTACTATCAGTACTAACCCTGCAGCGTGTGTCCCCCTCAGTGCTGGACACAGAGCTGGAAGGTCACAGTGTGTTTCTGCTGTCGCCAGCAAAATGTCACCAGGCCACTCCTGCTCTGTCCAGCTTGTCTGTCTCCCATGTTAAGTCTCTCGGAGGTGCATGAAAACATCGAACATCCTAGACAGAGGTGAATACATCTTGGACAATGCTCCTGTTTATGTAAGGTTATACATTGCACCATGTGAGGGAATAAATAGCACTGTAACTAATCTCTTCTATTGTCTTGCTTTGTTTACCGAAGTCGGCGCCTGAATACTCCACAAAAAGCTCTCGTGTTTGTGTCTTCTTTTTTTCTGTCTTTGCAGCACACAATACACATTTTTGGGGTGAAGAAGAATGAAAACAGGGAATGAATGGGGGGCTTGTGGAGAGTTGTGTCAGAATGTGCTGATGATAAGCTTGGCATGGCTCATATTGAACACACCGAGACAGAGCATGGCTATCTACTCTGTGCATTTGGAGTCGTCTGTGGGAAAGAGACAGGCCTCAGTGTGGGAAATGGCCTTCTTTTGATACAGAGCTGAAGATCAACAGTCTGCTATCATCTGCCATGGAAAAGTTCAGCCTGGTTTAAAGAGGGCAAATGCAGAAAGAAGGTTTTTGTCCATTGCTCTGACTCAGTGTCATCCCCATGGGCTCAGCTAATAGGCAGAACCTTTGAGAATACTTAATAAATTGTGCAGATAAGTGGTTTTATACAAATTGTCAGCCACCAAATGTGGCTTTATTAGATTGAAAATTAAATTGATTAATGTGAGTAATGTTGCCACTCGTGAAATCAAGCCCTTCTCTGTCCGCCTCTCCCCTCTCTCTCCCCTCCCGTCTGTCTGTCTCTGGTCCTCTTGGCTCCAGGCCTGGGTCGTATGGTTGAGTGATCAAGTCGGGGTGTTGAGGCGAGCTCAGTGGGTGAAGTGCAGGAGCTCCAACGGGTTGCTGCAAGGGCTGAAATCAGTCTAAGTAGGCCCAACACAAACACACCTCACCTCCCCTCCCTACCTCCCCTCTCCCCTCTCTCTGTCCTTCCACCTAGTGATGGCATAACCGGTTCATTGAGTAACGTTATAACATTATAACAAAGTTATATATTACCCTAGCATTTAATCGCTAAGCAGCTATCAAGGCAATCAAGTATAAAACTAAAGTGAACGCAACACGACAAGTGCTCGTATTCATTCGTAATTCCCATTTAATAAATTACCAGGCAAATTAACACAACAGTAACGTTAGCCACGTCCTTGACAGCAACACGGAACACTAACCAACCACACAATCAGCCAACATATTGTTATTCGAAGCCATGGGTGCATAACATTACATGTTCACCAGCTAACACAAAATTTGCCGCCTTGACTCCAGCAATCAGTCATCACTTGTTGTCAGCTCACCTCACAAGCTTTTCCTTTCAGTAAAGCAAATAAAAAAGAATCCATGTTTTAAAGTAATCCAGTTGGAGATTTGTACAATTAAGGTCCAGCTTGCAGTTTTGCAAAATTCCTGTGATTTCTCAAACATAGCCATAATGTCCATAATGTTTCCTTGTCATGAGAATGAAAAACAACTGCAATGAGTCCATCAGACGTTTGCTGAAGGCATTAATGTTACAGCACAAAGAAAACATTTCAAAACTAAACTTTATCAACAAAAATAACTCACATTTACAGTTAGCAAGACTCTAACTTCTCCTCATCACCAAAACA
>JAVQJD010010552.1:0-45000 GCA_036023655.1 Nannoperca australis
AGAGAAACTAGATTCTCCTGAACTACCCGTTAGCTTTGTGCAATGACAGCAGAGACAACTACTTTGCTGCATGTGCCGAGAGGACGGATGTATGTGGGCAGACCTGAAAATGTTCTGCCATGAATACTAAAGAAAAACACAAAATAGCCCATGCAAAAGACACGAAGGAAGATAATGTGGATCATTTGCTGATTGTTGAAGGTCTTGTTTTGCCTATTCAGTTTTAGGAAAAATTGCATTTGGTTATTAAATCATACAGCTTGATGAGTTAGTCAGGCACAATGAACAAACTTCATTCACATATCATATGTTATGTAGAATTTAAGCAGAATTTTCCGTGGTGACATGTATGTCTATATTTACTTTTATATTTATATTTATATTAACTCTCCCTCCCTTTACATATCTCTTAAAACCCCCTTACTGTACTCTCTCCTGATTCAAACTCAAGTACATAGAGACAAATATACTAAATCAAAAGTAAAAGTAAAATGGCCCTATTATTACGTGACTGGATTGTTGATACTGTTACATCAGTTCGTAAGTAGCATTTTCTGTTCTGGCAGGTCGAGGTGGAGCTAGTCTGAACTATAAACAGTTCGGTTTTTCCAGTGGTTCCAAACCTAGGGGTCGTGTCCCCTCCAAAGGGTCACAAGAAATGTCTGAGGTGTCGTGAGATGACAATCAGATGAAACAATATTTTGCTACTCAAATTTGTATTTTTATATACTATTCTCTAATCTTTGCCTTTTTAATGAAATATTTGACAATCCTGCCTCTTTGTGCCAGCCAGTAATTTAAACGCAGCCTTCTAAAAAGTTTAAAATAGGTCACAAGCCAAAAAAGGTTAGGAATCACTGTCTTAATTTGTGACTGGTGGTGATGTGTTGCCAAGGCTGTCAAATAAATTATGTGAATTAAAATATTATTAAATTATATTTCTCTCTAAAATGTAGTAGTATACCGTAGAATAATTTGGAAATAGTCCAAAAAAGTACAAATAACTCAAAATTGTACATAAACACAGTATTTGAGAAAATCTTGAGTAAATCTCTGCCGCTTGCTGCTTTTCTCAATTAATATATATAAAAATGTATATTTGTGGTGTATGTAAGGAAATTCTCTAAATCATTTTAGAAAAACATAGAATTGTTATGGTCTAATGTAAGTTCTTTTGAAGTGGACTGATTCAACCTGCTGCACAGTGAATTTAGAGTGTAACGAGCAGCACAAGGGCGATTCACCTCGCTTTTCTTGACATGTTTTTGTTGCGTTGACCAGCCAATCTGGCAGGAGCCAAACTTTTCTTTGGGGGAAATGTAAGCCTTCCTCTAAGAATTTCTCTGTTTGCGTTTGCAGGTGGACCCAAGATGGCATGATGGTGTATCCATACAGCGTCTTGTTTTTAATGGACAAAGACTCAGCATTCTTTGGCACATATCGGGCCCCGAGTAAAACCTTAACGAATTCATGTGTGTGTTTATTTGTTTTTTCTTCCATGTGACAGACAATCAGACAGCCTTGGATTTCACTTATAGAGTAGCCGAGACCTTGTTAACTCAGTAATGGATAGCCCTGGTGTACGCAGAGACATCCTCTTCATTCTTGTGCTACTGAAAGCAGGAAGAGAAGACAAGCACTTCCTCTATCACGCTGACACTCACCTTTTGTCCGTCTCAGCTAAGAAAGGCATGAGCTGCTCTCTGTGAGGTGGAGATAGTTAATGGCGTTTCTTCGCCATTTCCCATGAAGAAACACAAAAGAAATGTTTTGCTTCATTGTGAGATGTTACTGGGATAAACAAGAACATACTGTTAAGTTACACAATACAGTACACCGTATATATCCAATGTACTTGTACATCTGAAAATGTAAAACAACGCATATATGATGTAGTAGAAAGTAGTTTGCAATCGTGGAAATTATTAATAAAACTCTGCACCTAAAGAAGCACTTCAACTGCATTCTATGCAGTTTGCCAAAACATACTGGCTTTTTTTGCTAAGCTACTAAAATACTCCTCAACCAGCGAACAAGAAGTGATTGTGTTTCTCATTAGGGTTTCACACCATGACAGACAGAGTACTGGAGCTGAAAGGCAGAGGGCTCACCAGACAATTGAATGCAGTTTAAGCATTTCTGCAGAGGCCCACCTTGCTATTGTGGCTTGGAAGTGTGACTGGTGGTTGACTCAGTCTGCAGTGGAGGGTGATGACTGAGATGATCGTCAGTGCAGAGTAGCCACACACACAGCTTTGTATCTTGTCTGCATTGGAGTCTGATACATTTCATTAAATGATTTTGTATTTTTTGTTTCAGCGTTCATAGCTTTTCTTATTCTGATTCCTTTCAGTGATTTCTTGTGCTTCTTCTAAGTGCATTTCGAAAAGATGTCTTTACTGAAGCAAATGTATTTGCACAATGATACTCGTCTCATTAACTGTATGGGAGAGAATTAGGTGTTAGGTGTCTAATTGACTTTGAATGAATTTTTGAAGAAATAAGACAAGATATATATACGTATATATTTTAAAATTTTGAATTATAGATTATATAAATCAAACACCTCTGCAGCAATAGCTGAAAGTAATTAAGTTTTATTTTACCTAAGTACCATAAGACCAATTTACATTTACAATGTAATTTACAACGTACTATTACTTCACTAAAATATTATAATTTTATGCTCCTTTATACTTCTACTTGACTACGTTTCAGAGGAAAATATCACACATTTTACTGCTTTACATTTATCTGAAAACTTCAGTTACTACTTCCTTTGCATTAACATTTTAAATACAAAACATATAATACATTTATGGAATATGATGCATTGTTAAAGATGAACTTGAGGTACATCTTGTTGTTAACACTGTTGTACTTTTATTTGAATAAAGCTTTGGATGCAGGACTTTGACTTATAATAGGAAATATTTTACATTTTGGTCTTTGTAAAGAATACTTCCGCCTCTGCTCTGCAGTATACAACTTTTGGGTTTAATGTTTTAACATGCAAAGAAATTGTGTTTGTTTGCTATGTGTGTTTTATATGTTGTATGGTCGGCCAGAGTTTGAAGTTTTATGTATTCCTCATATGAAATTATAAACCTCATTTTGAACAGAACAACCCTTCACTGTGCTAATGATTCAAGCGATAAATAAAACATCAAGTATTGTCCTATTTCTAGTGCATTTCAACTTCAACAGACGGACAGTTTTCCTAATTTCCTCTTCCTCTTGGATGCACACCATGGCATGTTGTCGTTCAGTTATTTCCATATTGGTGTGATGTAATTTGGGCTGGCTTGTGGAGCTGTACTCCCCTCCCAGTGGAGTGGCTATATCAGAGCCTTCATTCAGTTTAAACTCATGTTTTCGCCATGCCAAATTAACAGCCATCCTTTGGGTCAAAGCTGCGTGCGAGTGTTGAGATGGGAGAGGCATGTCTGAGTGAAAAGCCCAAATAACAGCAACATGCATGGTTCTGCACAACTGGCTCCGGTCCGTGTTCTTCAAAGGGCCCTCTTCCTCCCTGTCTTTCTGACTGCGAGCGGGTTTGTAGCTGCAGTCGGCTGACAGACTGGGCTTCCTGGGCCTCGCTACTCACGAACAGACAAAACAGAAATATTGTCTGTTTAAATCTCATGATACTGTCAATATGGGAAAGGTCAGACAGTTATGTATATGTTTTATTTCATCCCGGATGTTGCTAAAGTCAATAGGTCATGTAAGTTTGTGTTGATTTAGATGTGAGCCTGTCTTGGTTATAGGCCAACATGTTCCTTAAAATCTGACAAGTGATAAGGTTTGCAGGTCTGACTGGCAATATCTGACTCACAAATACCTAGGGAGTGGCAGCAGGTAACAGCGTTGATTAATGACAGTCATTGGTGTTTATCTTTCACCCTTTGTTGCATTATCTCTTCAGTGCAGTACATGGTGACAGCGTTCACTCCTGGTCCTGATGCACATATGCAGTACTCAACAATAGAACAACTGGTCCTGCATGCTTTACACCTATACTTCAGACCAGTGTGCTCATGTAATCTCACCTGAATGCTAAGGTGGTGCCCATGCACCACCCACAAACTGGGTTATTATTTGTGTACTTAGAACAAACTGGACCTCTTTTCTGAGTTTGCATGATGATGTTGCTTCAATAATTCATTTTAAATCAATCTGAACAAGTTCAGTTTAGTTAAGTTTTATGTATTCCCATTGAGTTCAAGATCTCTTTTGTAAAAGTGACAAATCACAATTATAATGTATATAAAATCAGATTAAAATGAGTCAGTCACACAAAACAATCATCACAGAGAGCTGAGTATAATCACAGTGAGATGTGTGATACATTGTCATGGTGGTATTTTCTATTTCCTTGTATGATAATAAACTTGTTTTTTACTTTTCTTACTTACTTTGACTGCAGGAAATCTAAGTCTCTGATGTAGCTAAAAGTCCTGCATATTTAAACCTAAACTAATGAATGGACAGTAGTTATAAAAACAGTGTTTTTGTTTCCAGTTATACAGTTGAAAGTAGTATATTCAAACAAGCAAGGATATGACTTCATGACCTCTAATGTGAAGGGCTAAACTCTAACCGTAACCCTGATCCTCAACTGGAAGGTGTACAGTTGCCATACTGCCATAATGGCATTATAAATAGTAGGAACTTGTCTGTTGAGTCTGACAGTTAAGTAAAAATAGAAAAGATAAATCTCTGAATGCCATTTAGATTTGCATACACACACAGTATAAAGCTTACACCATGAAGGCCAGAGAGATCCAAGTCTGGTGATATTCTATGTTTCTATTTTATGTCAACAAATCCAATGAAAAGACCAAAACCAACAATTAAGATACCACAAAAAATATTTGTCATTTTTGCCATAAAGCCCCATTGTTGTCTTAAACCTAGGCTATTAAACATATGTTCTTTCAGGGAACATGAACACACACACACACACACACACACACACACACACACACACATTTTGAGTCGATCCCACATATACTGGTGTCGTAAATACCCTATGGCACCAAATGTGTATTAACCCACAACTGAAAATTGTCCCCAAACAAATGCACTATTACTCCAGTTTGAATAACATTTGCTAAGAGCTACAGTGCCCAGCTGTTTAAAGAGATAATTTGGCATTTAAAAAAAGGAAAATATATTTTTGTGACCCTTGCAAAAAGATTAACGTCTTCAAATTGGCTTAGGGTGGAGAGCCACAGACAGGATAGGGAAGTCGCAAAGTATTGAAAGACGGTTAACACATTGTTGCTTTTGACCTTTTCATAAGATTTGTTGACAATAACAAAAATTAAGAATATCACCAGACCCTAAAGTTATACCAAAATTACATTTATTTTCTTAAAACCAACCATGCATCAGGTACAACATCCAATGAGTAAGAATGTTCCTCTGTTGATTTTCTTTCTAAATACAGAAAGGTCTATTCACTCAGAGATCCAACTTTCAGTTTCAGGCAGGATTTCCCCCCCCAAACCAACAGACAGTACAGTGGTTTACCACTCACATTTTTGGAAGAAGAGTAATCATTTTATTATCACCTAATAAGAATTTGACCCAAACATTTACTTGAAGGCAAGCCTTAAATCCAGCCTTGCATAGCTTTTTTGTCTGGTAGCATTTGGTGTGTGTGTGTGTGTGTGGGGCAACATTTAGCACAGTATATGTTTCAGCACACTTTAAATAAGTCACAGATGGGCAGTAGGGCAGAACATTAATTCTAAAGTCTCCACAAATTAGAGAGGATCCTCCTGCTCTGAGGACTGCATCTCTGCCTGTGCCCAGATCTTTACTAAAATAGACTTTGACTACAAAACTGCTGACAAATTTCCATAATGAAGGTCTGTATTTTGACTTTCCAGTAAGGAACTGCAGACTCCTCCTAGAAGGTTGATATTTACATACCCATCACTGAAAATGCACACAAATTACAAGCATTCTTAGTTTGACAAAAATATGCCCACTCTCATGGCATGGTTTTCAAAGAGTGCATTACAATTGTGTTTACAAACATAATTTCATGCTCTCTCTGTCATCTGTATATAATAATCAAAGCTGGGCTCTGCAATTTCAATGTGATCCTGTGGTTATTCTCTTTATTGCTGTATCGTTGTATCCTCCTAGGACCCAAAACAGCAGCGGAATCTCCTGAGAGCAAATGTGAAATGATACGTTTTCATTTAGAAAGCCAAATGTCATCATCATGTCTCTGTCCCTTTTGCTTTTAGAGCCTCTGGTTGATGTGGTGAGCTGGCAGAGCAAGTAAGAACATGAGAGAGAGACATTTATCATCCTTAAGACTACAGAGCTGTAACTCTGCCTGCTTGGAAATCCTGTGGACAGTCAGTGGAAAAAAAAATTAAATGGTGATTGCATTACAAGGATGACATTGTTACGGACCCGATGTTTTAGTTTTGGGTGGTAAAAACATGAATGCATCACTTACAAATTCGTCAAATAACAATATTGAACTTCTTATCCTTTTCATGTCATTTTAATTAATGACTTTGTTTCTCACATGCTTGTCAAAAAGTGATATCCTGCTTTGACAAGCACATGTTTCAGCCACCACATGTTTGGATGCACCGTGTTTCCATGGCAAGACAACTCATTTGAAATTTCAGACACAAGAATGCCTGACACTGGCCTTCTTCTCAGAATTTGACACTTTGCCAACTTGCCACTCTTTTTAAAAGGTTTCTCGTGCATCTTTCTTTGCTTTTTCCAAGACCTGTCTGGCCTGCCATGTCGCGTGTCCTGAAATGCTCTCTTGTTGACTTTGAGTCATGCAAAGGCAGGAGAAAGTGAGTGAGTGACTCCTGGCCAGCCTGGGGTAGTTTCCCCCCTGAACACAAAAAGTACAGATAATGTGAAATGTCTTAAATCATACCCAGCGAGGTGTCCAATACATAAACTGAACTTTGGTCTCTAAAGAACACTCAATCCTTCCTGTACACATGGCAGACGTTGATAGATTGTTACAGTTGAAGATAGGAGTGCCTGTTCTTGCTTTTAAAGGAATCTCTGTCACTATTCCGCTGCTGCTTTGATTATTAAAAGTGCCTAATATCATATCCATTAGGATCAAGGAGGCCAAGTCTCCTATCCATCTCTCCAAGTATCTGTTTAAGCTTGTGGCGTTTGAGAATCCTTTCAAGTTTAAGTTTCAGAGGTAACACTCTCAAGAACCTGGAGATCAGAGCACTGCACGGCGTTTAAGTCTGGGCATCTGGACACTTAGGTCAGAAGTTTCATTAAAAGTTTGGCATGTTACAGTGCAAAAAGTTTCCTTTTGACTCATTTACTCACAAGCAGGCCTTGTAAAAAAGGATACATTTTAAAAAATCGGTATTTTGCAAAAATATCAAATAATTTTGCACAACCATAACACTGGAAATATATAAACAACAAATGTTGGCATATAATCTTATAGTTTAAAAATCTAATATTTAATTGAAATCGCTGTAAATATATATAGCCCAGGAGTTTTACCATGTGAAATTACAACATTGGAAAAAAGTAATGAAACTATGGCTCAGCGGTTGTAAACAATGTTCAAAATACACAAGATCCTAATGGTAATTGTGGAATAAAAAAGGTGGCCTCACTAGTGAATCATCACTTTGCAACTATCTCAAAGTATACATACAAAAGATTTAAGAAATATTATGGGTTTGTGCTTTGTATCAATAGGAAACATCCATCTCGAACCAGCCCACCTGCTGCCCTTCCAACACAGAGGGTCTGCAGAAGACGCAGTGGGGGGTATCATTTGCTGCACTGATTGATGACCGTAGGTCCCGCAGGAAGTAACCCCACCACCATGAAGGAGTGTTTTCTGAACCCCAAGTGGTATCCGGGAAAACAGAACGACTCCAGTCAGGGAGCGCATGTACTCATAGGCCATCTTAATGTTTGGAAATACAGAGTCACTTGGGATTTAGCTGCAAAAAAGAAATGGAATCAGTGACTGCAGAATAGAGCTCAGAGAGCGCCTAAATTCCAGGGCGTATCCTTAAACGTACTATTAGAACGGATCAGTATGACACCTCAGCGATTTGTGTTTTGTGTTTTGTTTGAAGGATTATAGCACCCTGTGAATAAATTACTTCCTCTTCTCTTGGATCCTTTTTCAGACCTATCAACAATTTTCTTTATCAATCAAAACTCAAAAGACAATGGTGACCTGATTATTGGCGTACATTTAACGACACGGCAGTTAAAGCTATTTCCATGTTTACATTTTAGAAGCCTAACAACATGTTCAAAAAGCATATTGTTAAAGGAAATCAGTACAGAAATAACCTATACTGAAATAATACTGGCATGCATTTTTCATGATGAACATTTCCTTGTTGTAGGGTGGTTCAGCTTGAGTTTCCAACTGTCTTCCCTAGCCAGAATCAAGAAAACACAATTGAGATATATATGTCTGTAAATCTACAAACTCAGTGAGTGATTTTCAGTGAGAGAAGTCTGAAACTTTGGTTTTCTGCTTATTTTATGGGGATGAAGTGGGTTTGCAATTACTGCAATCATATGTCCATGTAGCTCATAACTGAAATGTATTATTCATCTTTATGATCAACATGGTTTAAAGTTATAATTACTCTCTCTAAACACATCCACTCTCAATTCTCAGGAGTACTTTAATTGACTCTTATGTAGCTTACATTTTCTTGTGAACACTGTAACACTCATTATTTTAACATTTTGTCTGTAGAGATTGTTAAAAGCCTTTAAGCTCATTTGGCTGATCAGGTTCAGATAAACAGATACAATCGATAATCTGATTGAATGAGCCATGCCTCAGCTCAGTGAATATCAACTCTTTCTTGGTCTACATAAAAGGTACATGAAAGGTCAACTGGCTGATATGTTTGGAACTATAAAGAAGTGTTTTTTAGAATTACATATTTAATTAATGAAGACCTACTGACACCAAAACAGGAAAGTATAGCAGTATAGCTTGTCATAGCTTATGTCAATCATAAAGTATTTTTGACTTCCTGATTGCATTCACGCTGAAGGTGCTGTTAAAAACCCCCACAGAAACTTCAATCTTACTCGACCAAACTATACTGGGCCGCTCACCGAACCAGCTGTTGCCCCTCAGCTCAAGCATCAAGTCACAATAGAGGAGATGAAGGCTGTTTGCCGGATGTGGACCAGCACCTGAGAGTCCAAGTTTAATTACAAAAGTACATTTGAGTTAAAAGCTCCCTGGACAATGAAATGTAAAGATAAAATAAAATGAAAATGTATGAAATATGTATTTCTTTTATTCATTTCCCCACCTGAAACATATATTGTTTCATGGTAATTTTTGTTCACAGTAAGGGGAGAAATAAAATATTAAAGCTTTACATTAAAGTTAAAATTTATGAACAAATTAAGCTTATGTAATTTAGTATTGGGGCTGCTGATATTAATTAGAAGCGAATCAGTAAATGTATAGATTTTTTTGTAAGCAGGAACTGACACAAACGATCTATTTAGTCTATATGATAAAACGAAATCTTTTTTGATAAGATATTAGCCAAGAGGTGAGAGAGCCAAGGCCACGTAAAGACTCTTCACTGAAAGGATCCAATGATTTCAAAAATGACGACAAAACACTGAAATAATAATGCTGTAAAACCTTATTTCTAACTTCCCTGCATAGGACAAAACTATGAATTATGTATAATATTAAAGGCAGTATTTATTGTACAGAACGCATCGTAAAATAGACTACGACATGGTCAGTTGACCACCACAAAAAGGCTTATCATAGCAAAGATCCAAAAAGAGCTGAGGTCAGAGAAAGTTGTCGCATAAATGTGCAGTTCAGTCTATTAAGGAGAGCTGTGAGACCTAAAGGGCCACAGGAATAAACAGTTTACACAGAGTGAGCAGAGCCTATAGGCCGGTATGGGAAAATTCTCGTAATTTTGTATACGGGGAAACATATCCCTGAGGCTGCATGTGGGTGGATTTGGACTGTCAGCTGCTCTCCTGTACACACCGTTCATTAACGTGCACGATAAGATCTCTTATGCCCATCATGGCAGGTATCAGTTACAACTGAGATAACATCAATGGAGGCGCCCAGCCTCTGGAGAGCTCCGTGGAAGTGTAGGGAGGTTGAGTAAAGAAATTACTTTTGTTTACCATCAAGTTGTGGTGTAATGACCTTTTATATAGTTCAGTTCCCTTGGCGAGATGAGGATAAAATGTCAAGCCAAAACTTCGATTATTCGCTTATTATATGATTCATTAAAATTTATTTTTATGCCATTTAAAGCCTCAAAGAAAGCAAAACGTTACTGTTAACGACCGACCTGCTGAATCAAAACTTTCATTCAGAGAAAGTCATATTTCTGTCACCTCCAATAATCTTTGGAGTTGCGGAAACTGTAGGATAGGTGCACGGCGTAAAGAACAAAGACGTGAGAGTGAAAACTTCAATTTCCCGTATTCTCTGTCTTTAAACCGATATGAATTAGGACCTGACCAATGATGAACCAAACAATACACTTAGTGCCCTTTCATGGATCTATGCTGAGACAACACATGGCATTTGAGAAAGCCTTTATTCTTGAATATTTACAATGACATTATAAAAATATATAATTAAAGCTTTGGCAAATATTTTACATTTAGACAATTTATCTATTTGTTCACATCGTTGAGTCACTGTAGAATCGAGATCATGGCCACAAATTAAAATAATATATTATATGGCGGATTACAGAATAGCGCTCGGTTTTATAATAAAACATCAATAACAGACTGGGCTGGACTGTCAAAAAATGTATTTGTTTATCCTGCAGTCTCCATAAGAGAGTATACAGTCTAACAACATGGAGTATTTCAATGGAGAGAAAAAAAACTATCAACCAATGAAGGGAAACACAAATACATGCAAGCTTACATTCATATGGCCACAAAGGCCGATAAAGCTATACTGTATTCATAATGCATGTGAACAGGCCTGTGTTTGACTGTAAGCTACAAACTCTCGGGGAAGCAAATCTTTAGTGTTCAGACTTACTGTTGGAGTTGTTGGAATTAGTTCAGTTAAATGGGTCTGGTAATTAAGGTGGTATAAATCCCGGTTATGACGATGAGGTGAGACTGAGTCCATGCACACTGTTCAAGTCTTCATGTTGCTGCTGCTGCTTGCTCAGGGGACTGGGCGGTTTTCTGTCTCCTGCGTAACACACAGAAGGAATACTGTTGGCCTCTGCATGCACCGTCAAATTATTATTTACTCCCCGAGATAAATGCATCTAGCGTGACTTATTCCACCTACAAGTTAGAACAGATCTGACCTAGAAACTAACAGAATATTCAAAAATGGCATGCATTGCATACTCTTTTTAAAAATTCAACTTCATTCTTCCATTTTATGTGCGTAACAAATGGCACATGGCAGGCCCGAGTCTGGAAGCTCTATAGAAGGTAATTGACTTATAATTAGGCTTCATTTGGGATTTGGCAAATGTTTACACTGGTTGCAGTCGTTTCATATTGCGTGTGCGTGAGAAAGGGTCCGGGGAGGGGGAGGCTGTCCTATGCGGATATATGTGTATATGATAACGAGACTCAATAATAATGAGAATTGTTAAAATTATAATAGTAGGCTAATATAATATTGCACTGTAAACACATTCTAATATAAAGCAACTGTATCACAGAACGACTTTTCGTTTAGGATTCGACACATCTGTCACCAGTTGTCACATTAATCTGTGGTCCCGGTCCCCTTCTGTCTCCATGATCTACCTTCTCGGGCCTGATGCTTGAAGGTCATCGGCGAGTGGACCTCCCCTGCATGCATGCTCATCCCGCTGCCTGGGTGGGACAGGGCCGGGCTCTGCGGCTGCCAGTGGTGGTGGCCCGAGGCCACGTAGCCGCCTGCTGGCCCGCTGTACACGCCGTACTGGTTGGTGGGGGAATAAGCGCACGCCGAGACATAACTGGACAATGTCGAGGAGGGCTGCAGGCAAAGAGAGAGACATTTACAAAATAAACACAAAAACTCCCAAACGCACAGCCCTTATTATTGGACGTGACAGCGACATGTGGCCTACAGCAGCCAATCATAAAGACCGTGTCGGGGTGGGTTTATAATTTAATTTACCATAACTAAGACTAATTAGAGTATGTATACACGGCTAAGTTTCCTCTGTCTGTCATCTCAGTCCTAACACAGAAATAAACATTTAATTAAGAGTAATAAAAGTCTCCGCAGTCTCAGGGGTAAAATCTTATCAGGCAGAGGTCTGTGGCCTTATGTGACTCTGTGTGAGGGTCCCTGATATGGAAACTTTTCACAGCTCTGCCACAGGCCTTTGTAGCAAGAGCAATAATTTACTAAAGGCCTCTGCCCATTTTGGCACTAAACAGACTGTTTCCTATAAAGAAATGAAAATGACGAGATTGTAGCAACACAGAGTGTACATAGTTTTCCAAACTTAGTGTAGAAACGTTACTGGCTGTACAGACTTCTTTTTTTTGTTTACCTGAGCGTATTTTATGTCGGCGTCAATGGCTGATTTGTCGATCCCGTTGACTGCGTGAGCTGCTGGGAAAGCTGCTCTGTTGACGCCACTCCACTCCTCCATTTTTGTTGGATATCCATCCGCCCCAGCAATGGCTGATTTAGAAACAGTAACGTCAAGTCACAGATGTATAAGAAGTGAAATTGCTTAAAACAATGCAGCCTCATTTAGCTTCATAATAATGATGTAAATTACACACACATTAAAAATGCTTTATGCATAAGCAGGTCTGGGCAATAAAATATATTTTATTTTCAAAACAGTCGGCCTATCTAAAATAGTTTTGAACTTAGATTTAATCAAACAAATATGTAATTTAATATCAAAATAATTCTTATTAATAAAGAGTGTAATTATTTCTAAGAAGCGTGTTTTATAAAATTAGAAGTGTTTTAATTTAATCATAAATATAAAAAAAAACATGGCACAAAAAACAATAAAGTTGAAAGGGAACAACAGTGGCATATTATAAATATCCCTCTCTTATTTAATAATGTATATTTAAACATGTTATACTTATTATACCCAATAAAGCCTTGCTTTTTATCACGTTATGTTTATTTATGAGTGCGTGAACTGGTAATATAATAGTAATATTCTCGTATAAATAGGCTTACAACGTCGAACTATTTTAATCAGGAAAAAAAATTATTTAAACTAAATAATTATATGTAATTTTACATACATATTTAATTTAATTGAACCGTATGCAAACAATACACTTGGCCAGGCGACTTAACATTGGATGAAAACATTGACTAAAGGGCCAGAAAGGCAAAGAAAATGCTTGTAATGACTAAGTGAAGGATTAGGGGAGATGTAACAGGTGAGCAAAGTGTTTGCAAACGCATCATCCCGTGAAAAGGTCTATTGAGAGTGGACTTACTGCTTTCTGGCTGAATGGTGAAACGGAGGCCTCTAACTTCTAATGGACACATTGTCCCGCATGTTGCCATGTAAACAGGTTATACGGAGTGATATGGCAATTCATCACGCAGGGAAACACAATAATAACCAGCCGCACTGGTTTATTAACCTCTTATTTGAGAACAGTGAGAGCTACAGACGTCCATGTGTGGTACAGAGATGCAGAGGCCTAATATTTCCCCCAGAGCAGAAAGTGGCTGTGTTTTCCTCACCTGCAGGGTCCATGAAGGCTCGTATACCGAGGATGTTGCTGACGGTGTGCGCAGAAGGCCAGGCCCTGGATATGCTCATGTGCCCAGCCGTCACCGGTACTCCAGGAGGGCTGCCCATTTTAGTGCCAGTAGGCGACATGGTGTTGGCGTAGGAATAAGGGTATATGTGGTTGTAGGAGAGCCCGGCCTGCGCAGAGGCTTGCTTGCTGCTTTCATACTGGTTGGGCTGGGAGAGATTTCCAATCTTGTTGCGTAAAATCCTGCTGATCGAGCTAACCGACGGCACATTGTACTTGTCGCAAACTCCATCTGCTAAAAGCCTGTCCCGGATCTCCCATGCAAAGATCCCGGGGTCGCCTTGTTTGTAGTCCCTGATATTTTTCACCACGTTAGGCGTCGTGACCCGTGGTTTGCTCCCGCCGATGGCACCGGGTAAGATGGAGCCCGTCTCGTTGTACCTCGCCAAAATCTTGCTCACGCAGCCGTGGGAGACTCGGAGTTGCCGGCTTATATCGCAGGGTCTGATCCCGAGCTGAGCCAGCTCCACTATTCTTAACCGTATGGCATTAGGAAGGGGTCGCCCGTTGACGAACACGCCGCCTAACTGGTTCACCTCTCCGTAGGTTTGCTCTGCAGGAGAATAAAGATACATAAGTCATGAGGTGAGTATACATGCCTTTCTGACCTATGTGGTAAATAAAATATAATATCTTCTTGTTATCATTGCAATGCACTTATTCTGTCAAAGAATATATTTTAATGTATTTATTATTAAGAGCTTGAATAATGTCCACCATGCATCAGTCTGACCCAGGCCGGCTCCTGTATACAATGAGGTTACAAAGTTGTACAACATGTATCAGCCTACACACACTGGTAACCTCTGGCTGCTAACCGCTGTTTTGTAACTTTACAAAAGAGTGTAAACTGCTTGGCCGGGTTTACCCTCCACCATCTCTGCGCACACAACAACAACAAAAAAAAACCCATTAAAAATGGCGAGCTTGAAGAATTGACACTCGAGAGCTCTTCAAACACACACTTCATAGGATAATTTGTGGTGTGGTTCCATTTAGGATTTAAATATTTAAACAGACAACACTGCCTACTGAATGGAGCTGGAACAATTCAACAAACTTGACAAGTTGTCGCCAAAAGACACTCTTGGTTTGCACATTATCTGAACTTGAAAAAACACACACAAATGCTTATTTCTGTCTTTACGCAGGCGTGGTGAGTCTGGATACGCTTCCACAACATCCCCGCCAGTGAAGCATGCAGATGGTAACGCAGGCTTACCCATTTGCCTATAAGTTTTCGAGATGCTGGGAAATATAGGTTCCCCTTCAAATGGCTGAACGCGTCCGAGCGAAGGCAGAGAAGGAAGGGGAACGGGAGGATTGAGCCCCAGAAGAGGGAAAAAGAGACCTCTTAAAATCTCCTCCGAGTGCAGCGCGCCCCCTTCTTTTTTGGAAGCGAGTGACTGCAAGGTACAATTGCACCAAAATGATCCTCATCCGAAAAAAGCAAATTGGAGTTATCCCGGGGAGTCCGGAGTTTGCTGGAATTAATTTGACGCGTCCTCCACGTCAATCTCCGCTGTTATACGCCGAGCCTCTGCTTTGGTTTCATTGGTGGTTCCGCGCTGGAAACGCTGTCAGCCAATGCAAACCCTATCCGGTTGGAACCGTGCAGCCTCCTTGACTATTTTGCATAGGGGAAGTGGCAGAAAGGGAAACGTTTCATCTAACATGCAGCCTTCTGGTAAGGACCTATACATCGTAGGAGATAAATACACCGGACTGGTCACCAATGTTTTCAGCTCTAAAATAGAGTTCACCCACTTTTTACAGCTGACATACACATAGGCAACATAGATTTTTATTAGTGTGTATCACAGAGAGCAGTATAAATTTGATATGAATTATACAACGAGAGGGTGTAATTAACATTAAAATACTCCAACCAGTCATTTTAAGAAAGACATTTAATTGATTTTGATGCTGGTTGTGATGCTTGTACGTTATGTTTAAATAACTTTCAGCATATCCATTCTTATAAAAGGCAAACAGATAAAATAATCAATAAAATCAATCTTTTTATGTTTTTTTACATTATTATATTATATTTTAGCTATAAATTGTATTCTTCTGTATATTGGTTCATACATTGACCCACTGAATGATCCTTCAGATTCGAGTCATTTGAACGATCAGAGCAAAAGGAGACTTTCACACCAGCAGCAGAGTCTTTTTATAAGCCAGTGTTAGAGCATCAAACATGGGAAGGGGCTCATGTAATCGATACCTCTGTAGATCGCAGCGCTCCCAGACTATGGGATATCGACTGGATGCCAGAGACATACATTATCACAGCATGTTTTCGGAGTTTCCTGTGCACGTTTAGAAGGTATCGTTTATGCGCTCGCAAAACGTTACTTGTAAAACTTAACAGTCGACCCAATGGTAACAAGGTGCAGTGTCCTTATCCCCCCCAACCCTCCTTCCCCAACACCACCCCTCTCCTCTGTCTCCTGGCCACTTCACAATCCAGATCTGGGAGCAGGACACATGGAAAGCATCAGGTTGGGTCAGAGGAGCAGAGCCTGGGTGCTGGAGAAGATCGCCTTAAAGTAATGTAATGTAATGTTAAAGTTAGATAGACACTTTTTATTTGGTTTTATAGTGGACCTTCAGTTTGTCTGGATATCAAGTGAATGAATATCTCACATTTGCATGCTGTATTTCCGTGCATGTTGCAGGGAGGTGACACGAGGGGCACGCTGGAGGAAACTTCAGCGGTTGCTGCTGTGTATAAATTATTGTTTCAATAAGTGGTGTTTAAAATGCTCCTCAGTCTCATTCTGTCTGTCACTGTCTCTCAGTCACCCCGTGTCTTTCTGTCTCTCTCTTCTCTCCATTGCTCGGTTGGCAGGACTCCCCTCATCTGGACAACGTAGGAATTGCATTTTATCAGCACAGTCTTACTTCTGTAACTCGTACACACTTTTCTGGGTAGGTAAACCCTCTTCAGAATGTTTCAATAGAAATGACAGCATATCTTTTCTTTGTATTTAACGTGGACATCAAAACGAGAAGGTCATTTACGACTTATATGTATAATTTGTACCGTTTTCCTTCCCAACTCCGCTTTATTAACTCACCAATGTGCCTTTTTCTTTTATAATTCTTTATATAATTATAATTTCTTTTGTAATTTAACAGAACATTTAACGAATGATAAGTCTGTTTTTATACCTTAAATAGTATTTGGAATGCTGGAACATGAAGATACATTTCATGCATAATGCAATGCAGTCTTTATATCTTCCCTGTGAAATTCATTTTAAATTAATTCGTTGGTGTTTAGTTTGTTTTTCTTCTACATTCCGGACATTCACATTTACACTGTTGATATATTAAAAATGAGCAAAATAATAGATTTACAAGCTCTTTGGCTTGTAAATGAGAAATTCTTCAGGTTTTAGTTTGGGAAGTTCAGCTAGTTTAAAAGATATCTAAGTCAAAAACGCGCGCTGCAGCAGATTGGATATTCTTTAGTGTAAATTCAGGCTATGTAGGTTAGATAAACATTAGAGCTCCATACAAAATATAACCACGACGAGGTCGGTGGTCTCGTTTTACTATTGGAATCTTACGGAATTTTGCTAAATGCTTTTCTCTAAAATGGGATTTAATGTATCTGCATGGACGCTGAAAGCTAAATACATTAATTAAAACACCCCACTCGTTAGTGCAGTTCCACATTTTTGCACATATCAGGTGTGCGGCTTTGCAACCGTCTGTCTGGGTTTCTCATGTGTGACCAAACACAAACATGAACGGCTCCCCTCATATTCCACCGTGTATTCATACAATAGCCTATGTGCCCACATAAATACTTCAGCATAAACACAAACACCAAAGGCACAGTCCTTATATATTTATTTGAAAATGTAATGTTGGATGACGCATAATTGCTGTATATAGACACCACTGACTAACGTTGTCATTACTGCACAGTATTTTCCTTTATGTCTTCGAGGTGCACAACATCAAGTATTCCTGCTCTTGAGCCCTGTGAATTAAAATCATCGTGCACACCACATCAGAATATTTTAAGGGGAGGGTAAATGTAATTATTCATGTTTCGGTAATAGCCTCTAATAGATTTAATGTATTGCCCAATGATCATCACCGACTAAAGGTTTCCACACGTTTTAATTACATTACTGTTGCTGGTTAAATATCACAGCCGAGAAGCGTAATGAGCATTCCTAAGTGAAGACTCTTATTTATTATCGATAACATTGTTTCTGTTTCAATAGTTTTAATGAGACTCTGTTCCCAAAAAGATGAGCAATAATTTCCGCAGTATCATCTTGATTTTTTGGGCGTAATTCAAGCATAATGCGCTTTATGTCTATTTTAAAATCTTCAATTTATTAACTTTTTACTGGCGTCCAAAATATACTTTACTCTCATTTAGGCATGTGTTTGGTTCCAGTAGGCCAGATTGTATCATCCTATATGTTTTTAAATGTTGCTCCAGGTTGTTTTTCTTTTAATGATTTAATGCTATTTTTATTTTTCAGTTAAAGGAAACTAATAGCCCACAAATAGACGAGGTGTGAAATTTCTTCCCAAATCGCTTTTTGATCAGACACAAGTGAACTCATCCGATCGACACCTGACGCCCGCGAGGTGCATCGACCCCCGTCGGTAAATATTGATGTTGGTTTTAAGTGTCATCAAAGGATTCACTTCCTCAAGTGTGATTTGTCTTTAAAGTCTTAAAGTTCTATTTTTCATTGTCTGGAAGGGGCCGATAATGGGAGTGTGTGCGGATGAATCTGGAGGTGCTGAGGTGCTGGAGCTGATTATTTTAGTGATATTTCAGGTACAATTACACTGATGTGTGTCCTGTGTGCAGGCCTAATGCAACCAAGGCCTACCGCTGGCTTCTTGGCATGAGAACATTTAGCTAAATGACTACATTTAGGCATTTAGCAGACGCTTTTATCCAAAGCTTTACATAAAGTGCATAGAACCATGATTGCAAACAACAAGATGTCTCATCAAACTAGTAGCTGTGATCCATCAAGTTTGTGCTGCACACACACTATTACCACTATAATAGCCTGTGTAGCATCGGCTAATCATCTCTCATCAGGTAAACACAATAACCATGTTCAGATAAATGTGTCTTTTCCATTTCAGCAAAAAAAGAATCTGTACATATTTTCTGAAATGGTTTAAATTTTCTTTCCACAAGTGGACGGACCATGGTGTTTTATTGACGAGCCTATTTTTGTGTGTGTCTCCGTTTTTGATTTAGTGTTTGTGAGTTTAGTGATCTCAGTGCTCAATATGGAAATTATTAAAAAGGGCTTCCAGATTGTGTGCATTTAGCCCACCAGGACCAACATGAGGCTATACGTTTAAAACAAAGTGAAAACCTCCAGCTCCTTATATTTCCGTAAGGACAGAGGATAACAGAGTATTCTCATTCTAGTGGAAACAAATATAACAACTATACATTTGCAGCAGCTATTCTAGCCCTCAACTATTTGAAAATGTAATTTTTGTGATGTTAAAACCATTAAAAAACACCTAAAGTTTCACATTTAGTCTAAAATTCTAACAAGCCTGTTGTTGCTCCTTATTAGGAAGGAGGGGGAATCAATGTTTATCCTGTTGAAAGCCAACCAAGCCCAACCTGTAAAGAAACACACCGATTCCTTGGTTAAGTTGCCCCCCTCCTCTACAAAAAAAGGTTTGTCCACTCCTATCTGATCCAGAGGCGGTCATGTGTAGTTTCTTTGTGCTCCTGCTGGTGAGGTTCTGCTAAAAGGAGGCTTGGAAGGCAGCGAGCTCAGTTCTTTTATAGCCACAAGACCCACTCTGAGCTGCAGAACACGCCTAATGAGGGCGTGCAGCGGTGCCATGTGAGACATGCCAGCTTTTACCAGGCTGGGTAATTGCTTGTGACCTTCACTAAACATGTCTCATGTGTCTTCATGTTCAGAAGGGTACTTCTAATTGTTACATTAAGGGAGATGCCTGAGGATTATGCATGTACTTTGACTGTGTTTGGAGAGAAGCAGACAAATATCTCCTTACTAAATCTGTAGGGAGGCGAGGGGATTGTCAGTGTGTTTGTCAAAGATAATATACTATTAAGGCTACCAGAATGTTTCAATTATAACTAGTACCCATTACAAAAAACTGCTCTATCAGCAGTGGTTTCAGTTTGTTTTAATTTCATACAAATGGCAGTCCTTGGGAATCCATAACACCCAGTGAATCCATGATGTTGTGTGTTGGGGACAAATCTGGTTTCCGTTTAAAGTGGAAACATATTAGGAAAATACAAAGGGCTTTTTTCTCCCTGTTACTGTGATTTAAAAAGCTGTCATTGCAAAATGTGAACAGACTTGAGCGTTGGCGTTCACTAACTGACCTCTGATCTGGAATTGTGAATTCTGGTAGCATTCACACATACACTGTGTTTGCTGGCCTTTTGTTGGACCACGACAATTTCCTCTTTCTAATATACACTTCCACAGAGGATAGTTAGCAGTCAAACAGTCAAACACCAGTCAGTACTGACATTCAGACTTCCACTTCTTTATAAAAAATTACACAAAAATAGGCAAAAATTCAAAAACTAAATACTCCTGCTAATCCTATAAAGTGAGATTTACTATGAGCTCTTCAAAGAGGACGACACTTGAAACTGAAAATTATTTCAATATTATTTTATGATTTGTGCCAGATTAAGTTTTAGGATTCATAACAAGTGCAGAGTGTACATTTTTGTAAGTGTAAGAAAGTAAGTATTGAGACTTCCACTCCTGCATTACAGGAGCTGTTTTCTTCTGGAATATTGTAGTTTAATGCACAGTAGTCTCTGACTGAAAAGGCTGCGCTTATCATGGTGAACTCAATTAAGATAAAAGTAGGACTTCTGAGAGGGAGCAGTGACCATAAATTTAGAAAGATGATGATCTGCTCTGGAAATGGAAAAGATAACTAACTCGTAGGTATTAGTGTTAAGTACATACACGTGCTAAGCATCTGTTATCGGACTGGAGTCAGCATAATAAAGATTCAAGGTGTGACCTCTTTATCAGACATGGCTTTAATTCACCATCACAATCTATATAAAGATCAAGTGATGCAAAAGTGATGCACTCTGAATTGAAAAATGATGGTATTTTACTTCCTATAGATAAATCTCCAAAGGAAAAATGTAATATGAAATGTGGCTGTTTATTCTGTCAGATTTATAAATTCCATTTCGGCATAAAGAATTGTTATTTTCCCTGTATCTCACTTCTTTTATTCTAGGACAATGCACTACATTTGCTTTAAAATCATATATTTAAATAATATAATGTTGTACTTAGTTGTTGTATTTTACACTGGCCAGATTGTACCACCCTATATGTTCTGAAATGTAGATTATTTTTCTTTAAAAATGATTGAAGGCAATTAGTTTTATAGTTTATTCCATTTATTCATAGAGAATATTACCTTTTTACTTTTTCTGGTCTATGTTTTTTTCCTCAATGGTTATCAGCAGTGTTGAGTAAGCTGAAACATTTTGTGCCAAGTCATGATACATTTTGCCAAGTTATCATACACTTTTCTGTACTTTCCCTCCACATTGATTGTGCTTAGATAAACAGAACTTTTTGCCATGTTTTAAACCTGTGCCCTGAGATTTAGAGGCATCACTAACACCATGCTCTTGCCCCAGTACTGCATAATAATCAAACAGTGCAAAAGGATGATGAAGAGCTCCCTCTATGGTCATGAGCAGAATAATCCTGCATGTTGAAGGAGTGATAGGCAAACTTTTACTTGGAGCCAGAAATCAAGCACATATTTTTTAAATTTGCCTGCATTATATAAACACATTGGAATTTTTCTTTGGGTAAAGGTTAATATACTCGTGCAGTTTGATATTATTTTAAAGTGAAACAAAGGAGCACTCAGTTTATCCCAGGGGTCAAGAAGGTTGTCAATATTGTTGTAGACTGGGGAAAGAGTTGGTTAAAACATTTCAGAGGGCTGAAAACAGACAGCAACACCTGCAGTAGGGACTGACTCGCATACACTTCATAAGATACTGAAAAAACCTTTTCATAGGGTTTACTCTGTGACATGGCTGCATTACTACTCATGTGTTTTGTTTCTGCACCATTAACACTAATACTCTACCCAGTCTGTTCAGCCAGAAAGCTTTGTTATTACATGCACCTTTTTATACTCCCATGCTTGGTTGTTGTTTGGCGGTGGAACGTTGCTGGGCTCAGGTCTGTTGTCAATTAAGAGAAGGAACCTTAATTACTTTTGGAGCACTTCAGACTCCATCCATGGCTGCTCCTGATCCTGCCCTACTTGGAAATCAGCCCAGGGAGCTGAAAGAACTGGATCACATGTGGAAATTGACATTAACCTTGTATTTTCAGTTCCCAATTCTGCTGTAATGTTTGATGATAAGCTTAGTACTTTTCATTTCACTCATTGCGTTGTCTCTCCAATTATATCTTACTTAGCCTTACATTAGTCCCTGTACTTATAGAAAGCTTTGGGACACCTGTAATAATAATGAGCAGTGATTCCTCAAATGACCCTCTTTGAGCTGTAAATCCAGTCATGTGTCATGAATTGCAGTTGTGGTGTAATTCTCTGCTAAGCTAAAGAATGCCAGATTCACAATGGAAAACTCTGCAAAGGGACATTCAAGGCCTTCTATCGGAGGCAGTGTGATATCGTTTTCCGCCAAACCAGAAATCAAGGCCTTGGACAGGCCTTTTTTATGTCAGGGATAGGGGTGCTGTATGTTTTCTGACAGTTGCTCCTTTTAAGATTAATGGGCTTATGAAAACCGTGTGTCTTCTTCCAAAAGCCAAGCTCAATATCAGTCAATGTTACCAGCATAATCGTGCAGTCCTGACAAAGAAATCCCAAAGACAGATTGAATATTGATGTCACAACACAGGAGAATTAGAAGCAGTGTCTTCATGTGTGTGTGTGTGTGTGTGTGTGCATGCACAGGACAAGGGGGTTGGCAGCGATACAGGATTTAATTTCTTACTTCTGGAACAAAACACATGCCAACTTATTAATGTGGTGCTGCTTTTACGTGAAGATTTTTATATTTATGATGCTACAAATTATACTGTATTTAACTTAGCTAAAATCTAAGTTCATGCACTTACTAATAAGGCAGAAAACCACATGATCTACAAGACACATTAGCTCTTCTTCTTCTGGAATACATAGAGGTACAGGGATATATCCCCGTACTCTATCAGTGCACTGACCTCACTGAACCACAGCCAGATGCTCATAAATACATTCCCTTATTTCTACCCTTGTGTGGATGCCAGTTGGGCCGGGAAGTGGGTTTGTTTTGGGTGTTCTCAGTATATTCCAGCCAGAGCCGTGCTTTCGCGTTTCTCTTAAGAGAGCTGTTCTGACTTCCTGAAATGCATATGTATTCCTGCTTGTGGTCGTCTGTCATGGTGGTGATCTGTTGAAAGCTGCATAACTCGAGTCCGGTGTCTGCATAATGGAGACTTGTTTGTCCCGACACCCATGGATTAATCAAGTGGACGTCTCTCCTCCGTGAATTGTAGTGCAGCACTGTGTGAGTCCAGATTCAAGAGTGTAAACGTGAAAACCGACTCCAGACTCTGGTTAAGTGAGCAGTTATGCCTGCATCGACCAATGTCAGAAACCCAACCCACATGATTATTTTTTGGTCACATCTGGACACATTGCCTTTCAGCTTTCGATATATGCGTGTGTGTTTTACAGTTGGCAGATATTTCGAGAATCCTCCATGTCTCTCATCAGCTTTCCATATTTAGAAAGAATAAGCACATGCCTTTTAAAAGCTAATTATGTAGCATTAACAAATTAACTGTGTTGAGTACAATCCAGGCTTACAGAGCTAGGTGGAGATCACTTCAACCTACAGCAGAGGAATGGGGAATACCTTAACTCACTCATACTGGTGGTGAAATGTCTGACATGTTTGCGCTGAGTAGGGACAGACAGGCCTGCAACCAAGCCTGAACTTGCTGGCCAAGAAAAAGCCCCTCATAGCTCCCCCATTTTCCTCAGCATGCACTTCCCAGAATGAATGTACTGCCTAACCTTGCATACTAACCTTGACTACTACATAGTCACTGGGTTTACAATAATGAGCAAGTGTGCGAAAACATGAAGTCACTGTATGTAAATTGCCTTTAACTGTCTGTTGTTTTTATTGTTACTGTTGCTGCCTTTAGTATTCTGAAAGTAAATATAGAAGGAAGTTGGCATCTGTGAATGGAATACAAGCCAGCTGGCAGAAATTTCTTTGTGTGTACAATTGAAAGATGAAGGCAGTGGAAGTGAAAAAACAGGGGAGGTAAACTAAGGTCAGGCTGAAAGCACATGACAACACAGTACTGTATGTGTACAGATGAGAGACTGGACTTGAAATAAAATAAAAACAACAGCATGAACCATATTTGTATTTGATGTTTCCCCCTTTTGTTGTCTGTTTTGTTGTTTATCTGTTTTATTTCTGAGTGCTGCCCAGGAAATGTATGGCTTTTACAGTGTTGGAAGAAGTATTCAGGTTGTTTACTAAAGTAAAAGTACCAATACAGCAATGTAAAAATACTTCACTACAAGTTACAGTTCTGCATGAAAAAACAACTTAATGTAATAATAAATGATAAAATGTAATAATAAATAAATGTAATAATATGAAAAGTAACTAGTAACTACAAATGTTAAATAATTGTATTTGAGTAAAAAGTACAAAGTCTCCCTCTTAAAAGTAGTGGAGTAGAAATAGAAGACTTGTACTAAAGTACAGTATTTGAGTAAATGTACTTAGTTACTTTCCGCCTGTGGTGATTTAACAATATGGTTTATTCTCTATACACAAACACGAGTCTACTCAAAAGTACCAGCTTATCTATGTGTTCCTTTATTTCCATTAGTGTTGTGTTACTAACACAGAACACTGACTCATTAGTTGATAAGTTTGTGTATATTCTATAAAGACCTGTGTTAGTTGTCTTTGGAATGGATATTCTGATTTTGATGGTTTAAAATGTTATATATTTATTAATTTATATTTAAAGACATCATATCAAATAATAATTCAACAATTTCATCCCAGAGTACTTACTCTACAATGGCCAGCAAGACAACGGAAAGTATAAACAGTTTGTGGCTGTACTCCGAATTATTTGTGGTTAAAGTTACAAGCGAGATCATGATTCATGTCAAATATTGTTGACATCAGTTGTAATGATGATGGTGTATGTGGTGGAGCCCACATGTGATGATGTTATGTGTTGGAACAGCTTTGGAAAATGTAAAATGACAAACCACGATTGCTCAATGTCACTGTTGATGTAACCATATTTGAATTGTGTACACCCATATTACAGCTAATTATGGGTTTGGTCAAAAGTCTCAGCGAGGAGTCTCTCAAGGAGAACTTACCTTCATCCACCGTAATTAGAGGACACTGAGAGCCTCAGCTGAAATTTTCAACATGAGGACATTTTTCAGCCACCACCTTGCTACAGCCATCCTTTCATTAACTCATTACACCAAAGACAATTTTCATTTTCATTTTGTTTTATGCTGTTTAGTGTTATGTTAACAGGTTTGGGTTATCGCAGCTGATTTGTCATTGGAAAGTCTGAAGGGGTGGAAACTTGTTGTCAACAACTGTGTTGATAAATCAAAGCCTCCCTGGTCTAATTCATGGTACAGTTATCTCAAAGGAGAAGCTTTTGTGGAGGTTTTAAAGTGGGCCCATATGCTGCAGACCACAACCTGTTGCCACATCTCCAAAACATCTACAGAGATGGAACTCCACACTCCTACAAGAAAACATGTCCCAGATCTCCTGTCCAAGACAGAGAAACAATTACAACATCAAATAGAAACACTGCGGCACACTTCCCAGGATCAGAGGGTTGATTCTTTCCTTGGCAGTGAGCAGCGATACTGGCGAAGAGCCTCCTTTACGTACCTCCTTTGATACGTGCATTCTGTTTTCCCTATTTGGACATTAAACAAATCAGTGTTTCAGAGTGTTTTTTTTGGTTTGGTTTGATTAATGACATCATGGGTTCACAATATAATTTGGAGGCAAAGAAATTCATAGTAGATGTGCCACCCATTGCCAGTTCAGTTTCTAGTTTACTGTTTTTTTGGTTCCTACCTGTAACAACAATTAAAATCCTAGAAGCAGAACTAATTGCCTTCGATCTAGTGTTCTGTACGCTATGATTAATCAGCACCCTCAAAAGAAGCAGAAAGAAAGCATTCAAGCTAAGTTTTAAATATTCAGAATAAATGCTAACTGAGTATAGCTTCTCTTAAGTAATAAGAAGCCTACGAGGTATGTTTGAATTCAGTTTTGTATAAAAAAGTAAAGCACGTTATCCAGCCGATAGCCACAAGTGAATTAGGAGGAAGGTTACAGTTACTTTTTTAATCATGACCTCGTCTTGGCTCGTATCTATTACTGTAGGGAGCTACAGTAGATTAATTCAGAATCTGTGTGAAAGTGATAAATAAACTGAAAACAGGAAAAGATCTGTTTCAGTTTTATAACAAGCTCAGTAATTTTCTTAAACAGCTGGGTACTGTAGTTCTTTATCAAACGTTACTCAAACAGAAGTAAATAGCACATTTGTTGTGGGCTATTTTCAGGCATGGATAAATACACATTTGGTGCTCTAGTGAGAATTTATGATGCCAAAAAAGTGTTTGTGGGATTGATTTAAAATAAACTAATGTGGCCTTGTTCACTTCAATGGATGAATGCAATGTTGTGACTCATTGGTGTGTGTTTAATAGATTTTGGACAACAATGGAGCTCTTTGATATAGGAATAAGCTATATCATCCTTTGGATAAATAGACAATCATTCTTATCAAGTCATTGTTGGTTTTGGTCTTTCCATGAACTTTGTTGACAATAAGAAAAACATAGAACATCAGTAGACATATTCTTTAAAGTAAAAACCAGGTAGATAACAAATGAGCCCACAACCTTCTGGTACAGCCACTCTCCCATGTGACCTGCCTTTTAAAGGTGGCAATACAAAACTACAGAATCACAGTACATAAGTAGCAGGGTAAATATTAGAGGCCCTTGTTATTATATTCACCAGGAAGTAGTAGGCTTCTCATCTATACACATTAGTGACAAATTCAAGGAAAGACCAACATAAAGTTTCTTAGTAAGGTGCTGGGCCACCATGCACTGCCTAAACAGGCTTTAGCGCTGCTTTGAGCGTCTGAATCTCTGCTGGAAAAATGAAAAAACATTCTTTGAAAAGTTATTCCCTTATTTGGTGCTTTGATGATGGTGGAGGATAGTGCGTGTCTGTTTAAAATCTTCCAAAGGTGCAGTTGGGTTAAGATGTGGTGACTGCAAAGGAGTTAGCTAATGACTCACATTATTTTCATACTCAAACAATTCGATGACTTGTATATATGGAGGCATCCGCATTAGAGTTTTTCCTTTTAATTGTAACTCATTGGTACATCCCATTACGATCTCATAAGAATCTCAAAAACACTGACTTTTGTGCAGATTTACACTCACACACAAAAATCATTGAGCTTGTTGCCAGGTATCTCATCATGGCTGAAAATATGTTTCATACTTAGAGAAGCTAGTACCATCTGGTCCAGATTTTTGGACCACACATAATCCACTTTCAGCTCCTGTATCATAACTTTACACTACTGTATGAAGCGTTAATACTGGGGGAGTCAGTGTCAGTGGTATTTCTTCAACACGGCTGTGACCTGTCAACAAAGAGGGAACCCTCTGAAAGTGATACTCACCTTTCAGAGACCGTTTGACTAAGCCAAGCGAGACGTTATTAGCATTCTGGAGCTAAAATGTTTGAGTTAAAGCTAAAAATGGATTTGTCACTGTCTCCTTGTCTTCAGATGATTCATCCTGAGCCATTCTCTGCCCTCTTTTTCTCTTTTTCTGATCTTGAGCCCCGACAAGTGCAAGCAAGTCCTGAGGAGGACAGGTTTGATGGGCTACTTTTAATAGTTTTCCTTTCTCTGTATTCATGTCAGGGAAAGAAAGAAGTCACCTTTTACAGCAGAACTGAGCATCAATGACAGAATAAATGGCTTCTGGAAATTAAAGGGACATGATTTTTATCACAATGTTATTTTAGAATTTAAAATGGGATATCCTTTTTTGGAGCCGGGGCACTTTTAAGCACAGTGGCCTCTAACTTTTACTGGGCGGCTGTACACTGTAAAGGTAGGACCAGCAGTGAAACCCAAAAGCCCTTTGAACTGTGCCCTTAATTCTCTGCAACAACACAAACTTACAGACATTCCCGCCACTTTTTTTTTCACTTCATAGCACTCTGGGTCATATCAAGTTCTCAGGGAGAATGCAGATAGTTGCGATAGCATCGACAAGATGGTGCAAAGTGATGACACGTTTGCAGAATCAGCCTGTCTAAGGAGGCGTGGGTCACGGGTGACTGAGAACATGTAGTCGGTCGGTCATGTCATCATCGTTAAGCATTGTCGAGACTAAGGCTTAGTTTCACATGCTCTTCGTGAGAAAAATTACAAAATGTAGACTGAGGTGTATGAGGCAGAGCTGCACTGAAGAAATAATGTCACTGACTGAATTAAACCTGAACAGATGAAGCCATAGAACCACCATTTTTTTCGGCGGATGTAAATTATATTAGCCCTTTATAGGGCACTCAAAGTATGTGCCCTATTTATGTGCTCTAAGTATTTCAAAGTTGAAATACTTTGAAATTCAAAAAAATCAACCTTAGGCTGTAATTGGAGAGCATAACAATACTTTATTTCTTTTGTAACATTTTTCTAAATTTTTCATTTCCCTTTAGGGCGTGATATCTAACATGTGCGGAAATTACCAAAAGTAGTCACTTGCCCGATAAAGGGTTACACTGAAGCTGAGTGTAATGGGAGTGATCAAGGAGGAAGCTATTAAGTAGCTCATATTTTGACAATGCTCTTAACTGTGCATCATCCAGTTTACTTTATCTGGCCTTTCAAATTCAAACAAGTTAGACTAGCTGTGTAGTTGAGCTACTTGCAAGTACTAATCTTGCAAGATTAAGAACGTCAGATTGGGGAAACTGAAAATCAAGACTACACACATGTTATTTTCACCAGAGACCCTGCTGTTCCACTTGGATACCTTGTGTGTCATAAAGCTCTCTTTAGCTCCACATGTTTGCAGTAAACCCCCCCAAAACATTTTAAACAATCTTTTTTTTTTTACATAAACAATTCCCAATCAAACTGAAAGATTCCTCCTTGTTCATTCTTTGTAATGAAACCTACTCACTGACCTATAGAGTTTACAAAAAACAAGAAATTGGTCATTTTCGAATAACGTGAAAACCCCTAATGATCATATGATACTTTACATTTGCTTTTAACTATTAAAATTTTACAGTTTTGTTATGTTTTTTGTAGAAGGTGTGTAGTTTAAGAGTTACAGATCTGTTCGGTTTTGTAGAAAACAGCCATATGGAGCACCCTGGGCAAACTGTTGTCATTTTCCAGAACATTCCTGCTTCTCCACACGGCACCCTCAGATAGATGGTTAAGTATTATGAAAGACAGAGAGAAAGAGATGGGGGGCAAAGAGGGGGGAAAGAGAGCATGACTGAGTTTTTTTGCCAGGATGACAGAACACAGACCTTGGAGTGAGCTGCCTCTCTTTTGGGGGAGTTTATATATAAACACCTTCAACATGCAGGTGGTAATACGGGCTAGTAGGGGTAAATAAATAGTCCTTGTCTGGAGTTCTAGGCATTTTGCAAACATTGGAATTTTTCAGATAAACTTGCACTTGAACGCTCCTTGGAAAAAGAAAAATCATCTTTTACCAAGAAACCTGAAGAGAAAGTGAGTACCTTCAGATGATCGGATCAGAAATATGCTTCTGATGTATTTAACAACACACTAAAATCTAACTCTTTTGACTTCTTCTTTTCAAACAGCTCCAAATCAGTGATGGCAGACTGTCGAAGCTCATAGGGATCATACTGGTCAGGTCTGAATGTTTGCTGTACATTTCTGCATTTGAATACATACACTTCCTCACGTTCCTACATGTCTGCGCTACCTGGAACAAACACGCCACCATCTGGCCTCCAGTGGATGTTGCTCACTTGATCATCCACTTGCAAGACACAGTGAACCTTTTATTCTCTCCCAACGCTGACATCTAGTGTAAGTTTGTCTCTCACATAGCAGATAATCAGAAAAACTTATGCTCTGAAAAAGGAATATTTTGTTAATAAAATATTATTTTATTCAACCAGAATTTGGTGATCCAAACTACACAAGCAGTTTCTTGTCCTGGCTTTAGGCTATAAGGGGAATGTGTTTCAGGGAATGAAGATATATTGGTCAAACATTAGACTAATGTGGCTCCATGTTGTAGTTTTTCCCCCTCAATATCTTGCTGTTGTTCAAATTCAGAGCTGAGAAGTTGAGTGTTGCTCAATTTCTTTCATCTCAAATTACACACCATCATTTCAGTGTCATCCAGTAGATGGCAGCACAGGCTCATGTAAAAAGGATGTGCACTGTAAAAGCAAGCAAACACATTTTCTTCTTTCTCTTTTGACTTATTTCTATTATTTAACAAATACCTAAGAATATCCATATCCCTTGAATAAAACTTGTTTGTGTAGTTCTCTCATAATTGGTTATCATAAAAATGTGTTGGGGATGCCTTCAGAATATAAACAAAACAAAATATCTAACATAATTGCTTATTCTGTGAAGTTGCCAGAGGGTGGCAGTCTTTACCTATGATTTACAGAGTGGATTTAACATCTTTTATCACCATCTCTTTATAGGATGAGAAAGGAGAAAACAATGACTCAAAACAGCAGGCATCATTTCTCAAGAGCTAAACTGTGATAGTCTGTCCCTTTGTAATTTAATAATTGTGCCAATTTCCACCGTTTTCATTTGAAATGCATTTTGCTAAGCTTTCTGTGTGTGTTAAGCTTGTTTCCGGCAATTTAGCCTCCTGCATTTTTGTGTCATAAAAATGATTCTGCTTATACAAATAATTCTACAAGGCTTTAATTTCTAAACCATTTAGATTCAACATAATTTGGGCTTAAATACTTTCTGCAATTTGGTATGTAGCGTTCAAAGAGATGGTTCATGCTGCCAAGGTCTTCCTCTGATTAGAATATGATTCAAGTGATAAAAAAGTTGACCCTACATTGTCATCGTTAATCACTAAACCTCCATGAAAACGTCTCAGATGCCGGACAAAAAGATAGAGACCACACATTTAGCTGAGTTCAGGGAATGTAATATCTATTACGGATGTCTGCGCAGAACTGCACTGAGAAGTTGAAAAGACACCTCTGATTGATGTGACACTGTATGAAAAAAAATATTGACAGCTAAGCCCACATTCCTCATCAGGTTCAGCAGTGTCAGCTTCCTTTTCTCCCCATCCTTCATTCTCTCAACCCCATCCCCTCCACGATGAAAGTCGAACAAATCTGCTGACATTGATCCTGTCTCCTCGGCTGGCCTAATTTCATTTCAGCACAAGAGAGACGGCTATCGCCACAGATCTTGACAGACAATTGTATTTACTATTTTCTTTTCACAAGCCAATAAAGGGGGAGCAGTTATTGCATCAGATTATATGAAAAAACGTTTAATGATTCCAATTTATAACTCTAGACTGAATAATGATACAGCTGAGAGCTGACAGGCCATGATAAATGAAGGCTCATATAAAACATATTTAGTGTGAAGAATGGCTGGAGATGAATTGCACAGTGATACAAACTCATGATAAAGAACAGTAAGAGCCACTAGAAGACTTAATAATGTGCTATTCATTTTGAAGTGATTTTGCTGGTTAATAAAAGAGCACAAATTAAAAATATATTTATTGTAGAAAGACGTCTGAGAATATTGCCCCCATGTCTCCAGACACCCACCCTCACCCAATCTAATCGCACCCAATCTCTTTAGATTGAACCTATCAAGTCCTCAGTTTCACTCTCCATCACTGCTGACTCTCAGTACATTTGGCTGTCTGTAACTTGCTTGATTTAGTGCACATATATGATTTTTTCCACAGCATACATTACAAACTTGTTCTCTGAAGGGACTCACAACATCGCTCATGCTGCTGTTTGAACTAGACTGCTGAAATTTAAACCCATAACACTGACAGCTACACCAAAGCTAAATTGCCAGCGGGGTTATGTATCAGCAAGGCTCATTGTGCAAGAAGTAAATGATTCTGCAAATGAATATGGTTGATTCATTAATGCTGCAACATCCTTGAATTGCAGCGGTAAAAAACGTTGTATATGCACATCTTCAAAAGGAGAGGACCAATGCGTATTCACTGTCGCTGAATGTGGTGGAAAACCATGGTCAAGAACTAGAGTCTATATGCTGGAACTGGACCAGAAAATGTGTAATATCTGTAGGGCTCTTTTCACTGACTGATAGGACATTTAATTTACCAGTTACAATGGCCACCACAATTTCAATACACTGACTACTCTGATATCACCACTGCTTTTCCAGCAACAGCTGTTTTGTATTATTGCTATTGAAAAGAAGGTCATAGTCATCTTGTTTATTTGTTGTGTGAAGCACGGTAAATGTGATACATGCAGAAGGTCTAAAGGCAAAGTAGTCATACAAAGAGTATGTTTTTTACAGTACAGTTTTTTACTTGCCTCCATCATCAGGTGGATATATGTATCCTCTGATACATATACAGACCCTCAAACCAGCCTCTTTGTCTCTCGCGGTGATGCACATGAAGAGCAAGGGCAACAATATCGCCCATCCATTTTGCCCGTCCATTTTTCTAGACAACATATGAATTTGCATAATAAAAGTGGGGAGCAAATGAGAAAATGTAAATTAGACTAAGGACAGGCAGAAACTGGCCTTCATTTGATGAACAAGAAATGAGCGAGGTAAATTATCCCAGGATCATATTCACGCTGACACCTGGGAGACAGATGAAGTAGAGGCCATTGTTTTTCCCTGAATGCAGATACAGAGAGGGCAGAGAACGGTGAGAGGAAAGCACATCAGAATAGGTGACCTCCAGCTCGGTTTGTTGCCAGAAGAAGAGCTGGATCAAACAAGGGATCAGAGGGGTTGATCAATCTGTTGTGTCCATGTAAGCACACCCTTTAACACTGACACAGATTGACCCGGATCATGCACATTAATATTGCATAAACAACCATTTAGGACAATACTAATAGTTTTGGCATCTGTGCCATTCAAATGAGCTTCAGTCCCATTTTGGTAGGAGGCAGCGGGTTGCAAAGTCACAAATATATGACGGGAAAGACACTACAAGGATGCTATTTGTAGCAATGACTGTATGGATGGCAGTGCTGGTCTGTTGGTCCACCGATTTCTCAACAGCTATTGAATTAGTACAGATACCCATGTTGCCCAGACAATGAACTATAGAACCTAATGACTCTGTATCACTACTGGCAGGTGAAGGTTTTCACTTGTTCTATAAAATATCTCACCATCTATTAGATGGACTGGCACAAATGTTTGTCAAAGACAGGTCAGCATTTAAATGTGTCCAATACTTCGGTTTATGACCAAATACCTACTACACTAATGACATTTCTATCATCCTCAGCTGTATTTTATGTTAAGTGCTACTTAGCAAACGTTAGCATGATAGCACGCAAACATTTTATGGTGACCATGGTAAACAATAAACCTGCTAAACATTAGCATGTTAGCATAGTCATTGTGTGCATGTCAGCATTAAGCTCGAAGCACAGCTGTGCCTGAGTACAGCCTCACAGAGCCACTAGCGTAGCTGTAGACTCTTCGTTTTGTTGATTTTTGACTGATTAATGTTGACCATAACATCTTCGGAAATGGCAAATTGAAAACTTAGGCTTGACTTTAGAAACACAACTGAGAAGCATATATTATTGATATCATCACTACACAAGGTGTAACAGTGGACACTGCTCAGCAGTTTCTTTTTGGACCCATGTTTCTGAAACTCTCTCACTTGTAATAGGTTTAAAAATCAGTGCAAGCGTATTAGCACAATTATAGTTTATCCCTCTCATAAATCCTAAAGTACCTCCCAAACAAGGTAGCCTATGTCTCAGTGTTCTCGTTGTAAATGATGTAGAAACACAATGTATTTCACAATGTATGTATCTACAGAGCAAATAATAGATGAAAATGATTAACTCAATTATGCATCTGATCCAAAATCAAAGCATTTAATTTGCTTTAGAAATCATTCACTCTACAGTATACTCGAACAAGGGAGAGAAAGAAAGCGGAAGGAAGTGAGTAATAAGGAAAGCAAAGCAAACCAGTCAGAGGCCTATAAAAATACAGCTTCTTCCACTCAACAGCCCCCTCCTTGAGATGCAGATCATCCGTGATCACCTGATAGTTCCGGACACAGGGAGGGCTTAGCGCTCGCCAAACTCAGCCTAGCAACAACCTCTGTCCTTATCCATCCGGACACCCACACACTGCGTCTCTCTTCTTTGCCACCTCCCCCAGGCCTCCCACCCAGACCCTCAATCCTTGGCAAAGACCCCAGGCCAACGGTGAACAAGGGGCTCCTGAATGGGCGCTGGACTGGCCTTTGTCTGGCCCTACTGCAGAGTCCCTTTTATTTACACAGTCTTTAACGCTGTATGTTTTCTTGTCTCTTAATTGCATTGGCCTTTGCTGCCCCTTGGTCAATCAATACCATCTCTCCAATGACATCAGCAACTCTATTCAGCAAGGCCTTTCCAGGTGATGGGTGTTTCGTGGGAGAGATGGTGGGAATGAGCCTTGTAAATGTAGACCCACCACTTTCTTTCCTCCAATCACTGACCCCATCTGTGTATATATATATATCATCTGAGTATATATATCATCTGTGTGTGTAAATATATATAAATCTGTCTACGTACCCCAAACATTACGTATTTGTATAACAGCAGGCAATATCTGTCTATGCAGATTTCTATCTATCTATCTATCTATCTATCTATCTATCTATCTATCTATCTATCTATCTATCTATCTATCTATCTATCTATCTATCTATCTATCTATCTATCTATCTACAACACTCTATGCCTTTGTTAATTTCCAGTTGATGCACTTGTGTGGACATGGTCTTTTGGGAAGGGGGTGTGTCTTCTTCAGCTGCAGGCTCAGCACTCTGGAGTCCATAGGTGAGCTCACTGCATGATAAGTCTGGTTGATGCAACAATCAGTGCCATCAAAACAATTTTGCCGACCCTTGACTCTAGAGGAGAGCAGGAGAGAGAGGGAGTTGACATGCCTTTACCAATCCCGAGTGTGTGTGACCAAGCACATTAATCATAAGAGGTCTAACCCTCTCCTGTGTCCAATTCAGCGATGATTCTCTAGTGCAGCACCATGGCAATGTTTAGACAGAGCTGGACATAATTATCTTTTTGTGTACTTTAATAAGGAGACATCCGAGTGTTCAGATGACAGGGGCTTACACACACACACACACACACCACAAAACTACCGTACAGTGATATTATCCCCTTCATTCCATGTAATTAAAACATAAATAATTAAATGCCACTAACTAACACAACTGGTATGCAAATTTGACGATTTAGTGAGTTGAAGAACACAGGGATTTTTTTTTTGCCAAATGGGGACCATTTAAAGTTGACCTTTGGAAATGTTATTTTGAATGCAATGTGATGGTGCTGTTTAATTTGAAGAGGTACTTATCTCAAAGTCAACATCTTACTTCTGTTTTCCTGACGCACACTCAGTCACCATATATTAGGCAGTAGCCTGGCAACCACAAGAGTAGAACCGTACCAAATGGATATGTTTGCAATATGACAGGCCTGGTGTGCTCCTTACCGCTGACCCCGCCTGCCATTTTGTTTCTGTCCTACGAAGGTGTCAGTGATAAACGTTACCTTGTCTCAGCAGGTGTGCCTGGATAGAGGGCCCTGCCGCACGAAGGGGGTCACCAACCCCACAGTGTTTCCCCCATTTATTTGAATAATGGGCCATTAGGACGGCTGGATATCCAATGTTAAAGTAGCTGTATGTGTCTCCTAGATAAAAGACATAATTACCTGAGAGAGGGAGGATGTGTTGGTGAACACTTTTCCTCAGCTGGGCTCCAGAGCTCAGGATTAACACACACTCCTACCATTAGGTGGCGACAGAGAAAGGTTTATAGGCTGAAGGCCTTGGCCATGACTTACACATATACATCACCACAAACACTGTGTATACAAACTGTTACAGTGAAACTTGTGTGAAGAAGTACTGAAAAGGCTCCCATGGCAATTCAGTAAAATCTCTGATGTATTAGCATTTAAGGCAATCACATAGTGTATTGTGGATTTTCGACTTGATGTTGAATTTAGACTGCATCCCAGCTTGCCCTTTTAGAGTACAGACATACTTATTCGTGTTTAAATTCAATTTTTTTTTTCAAATAAGAGAAATCAGTTTCCAGAATTAAGTTTTCTCTAAAACAAAAAAACTATTTTTTAGGCAATTACTGTTCTCATTGAATTGCATAGTATCATGGTGAACAGAGAGTGGGTAATTTGTAAACCTTTGGCTTGCTGAGGGATAGAATTGTCCTTTTTGGTCGGCATTGTGGCTCCTTTTGCTTTTCATAATTCTGGTTCAAGAGAGACTTGCCATGCAGTCAATGGAAATGCGAATAGAACATTTGGAGTGGTATTTATATGAACCAAAAAGATTGCCAATTAAAGATGTAATTTATCATTTATTTGCCCTTGGGGTTTTATTCCTCAATTGCTATCACCTTATAAAAGCATCCTTTTAGTGCAAAGAATAGAAGCCCATTTTTGTGACCTCCTCTAATGCATTTCCGACCATCTTCACTGCTCGAAAAAAGTTTTCACCTCTCCACAAAACATGTTAATTGCCATCGCAGGCCCAGTATAAAGAAAATATCTATCACGTTAATTATCCAAATATGTTGGCAACCCATCTGCAGACAGCCATTGAAATTACTAAATTGTGTTTTCTCCTTTTTTCGTCTTTCATTTTGGACACATTGTTAATCAAAAGGCTTCAAAAATGTGCAGATGGGTAATCCTTGTGTCTGCAAGGAGCAGCCTGGTTCAAGGTGAGTGTTTCATGCCCCTAAGCCCTTCTGTTTCTCTCCATTGTGTTGTTTAGGTTACATATCCTGATGGGATGTTCACCGTACTCAAATAGGGACTTTCTTTGCACACATGCACACACACACACACACACACACACACACAACAACACACACACAAGAAACTCATGCAGCCATAAACATACACACCTACTTACAGCAAAGCTTGGCCTTCGGTGTATAATCAATGGTCATTATTTATGTAATTGCTGATTTTGGTAAGATTTGAAGCAAAGAAAATGTTTTCCTACTCATTATTGTGGAACCAACAATAATGTTGAAATTTTAACCTTAAACTTCAAAGCACTCTACAGTGTTTGCTTTGAGATTAAAATCCTTAACCTCTTTCACTATCAAGCATCACTTTTGATTTAAAAGTCATTCATGCAACAAAAGGAAACTCATTTAAAGAAAGTCAATGGGCAGTATGACAGTAATAGGGTAACTTGTTATTTAATGGAAATTATTTATCATCTTGACAGGCTTGGTCCAAAATGATCTCAGAAATTGATAATTTAATCTCACTTTGATTACAGCATTTCGTTGAAAGCCCAATTTCATTAACGCGAATATGATTAAGTATTGAGTTGGATTTAGTTTTCAAGAGGCTCAGCTTATGAGGTTGAGTGAATATGGAGGATGTTTTGCAAATAATTAGTTCTTCAGTATAAATCTGGATAACAAACATACATCTATCCATTGTTTCAATTGTTGATACTTTTGATACTTGTTGATACTTTACTGCACTGAACTCTAAGCTATGTTCAATGTGTTTTTTTGTTAAATAAAAAGTTATTGTCAAGTTAATTATTTAATTTAAATGCAGCAAATATTTTCCTTTTTTGAAACAAACTCTTATTGGGAAAAAGTGCCACCTACACCTGAGTGTTACTACCAGGATGATCTGCTGTAATAATTAGTAATCCATAATACTGTGATTTTAAAGCCCAGGTTGATGTATGTGTTTATTTCAAAGATTATGCAAACATCAGTTCTTACTTCAAATTAAACATTTTCAATAGGGCTTTGAAATGATACAGCATCGTGTTCTCTATATCTTGAATCCAGATTTTACTTAAACTTCTAATAAATCTTCTGTTTGATCTGTTGTCGTACAGTAGATCGCTGTCAACCAAAAGCCTACATCTTAAAGTTCTTGGATGCAGCTTCCATGCTGCATTGAAGCCAACTGCAGTGCTTCATAGAAAGCAGAGTTAAAGTGTGTATGTACTGTATACCCACATGATATTCAGTTCATCTGTGGATGAACAGTCAAACCTCACTGAACAGGCTACTCTACAGTGGCAATGTCCTGCTTCTCATTTTTGTCACTTGGAGTATCTCTTTGAAGAACATGCATATGTTAACATTACAGTGTGCAGAGTGTCTGAAGAAAGGACTAATACACCACATTAACAATATTTTGCCAATCATTTTTCTCCTGATAAAAATGTAAGCTTTCCTAAATAGAGTCAGGTGGGTGTTACTGTAGGACAAACAGTATGTATTATTCTGTTTGTAAGAAATGAAGTGGCATTTAAACATCCCATTTCTAATTCAACATGTTTTGTCCATGCAGTACTGTTCAAATCCCAAAGTTGTATTATTCCTTTCCTACTTCACTATGGACTTACAGTTGAGGGTAACAGATGACATCCTTGCAAAGCTTTTGAATCTTCGCTCCTCAACTGTTTTGTGCAGCAAGAACGAACTCGCCCACCTTGCGATAATCTCTACTTGACTCAAACTACAATGTATTGTTTAACAAAATGGAAGAGATAGACTAAAGCAATCTAGCTATTACACTCTGTATTTCTTAAGTTCTCTCCTCATAAATTCACTCTAGAAGTAATACAGTTCTGCAGATGAACACTGGCTGGCTACCTTGAGTTGCAGCCCTTCGATTTCACGGTGTGCCACTCTTCAGTTGTAGGTTTTATTTACCACATGATTTGGTTCTCCACCCGTTTTCAACCACCTTTCCAACGGAGAAAGCGCTTTATTGTTGAGGTGGTCATAATTGTGATTTGATACTGCTCCCCTGCTTTCACCTTGGAAGATGGCTATTGTCCACAGTGTTGGAACCTTCTTGCTTATTACGCAGACACACAACTGTATAATGCTCCTTTCACATATCCGGCTATTGAGCTAGAAAGCAGCCTCACAGTCATATATCTGACCCCCGCTTTAGAATGTGTTCACAGTAATTTACAGCTTTCATGTGTGAGGGACTAGTCCAGTTTTTTCATTTACATCCCTGCCCTCACACCTGTGGCTATTAGAGGCCCTTTCTGATGGTACCTGACTCTGTTGACATATAGGCCTAGTTAAGTAAAAATTTTGATTGGCTCAATCCTTCACTATTATTAGAAGCTCACAGCTTTTCAAGCATCTGACCTTGAATTCGTTTTGTATCCACATACCACTGGGGCTAAAATGCTTACAGAATGTGTCTAAGTACTGTACTTTTGGCCCTTAGCTTCAGCAGCAAGGTTTACAAACAGCTATATGGCTCTTCAAGGCCAAGCACTGGCTTTGCACCAGACGCTTGGCACTGGAAAAGAGGCATTCAAGCCTAAAGTTACTCATGTCAAGTAATGCCCACAAACTCCTTGCATGCAACCCATAAATCTGATATTTTGGTGGAAAAAACAGATATTTTATGAGTGCTGTGAAGGAACTTTTTTTCACTCAGCTAACACTTTGACATAGCTCACCACTTTCACACTATTTGTTCCCTCACTTCTCTTCCTCTCCAGTAGGTAACATAACAGGGCAACAACATTAAGAATGATCGCCCTGCACTCCAGAGCTCCTCAAATTCCACAATGCGCCGTTGTCATTTAAGAAATGGTAATATTCACCGGTGTGTAGAATTGGGCACTTCTTTGAAAACAGCTCATCTCCTCTACTATGCTTCACATCTCTTGAAGTGCTTAAAACACCCATTCACTCGCCTTAACACTGAGGGCTTGGTGATCTAATGCTAAATCTCTCTAAGTGCGTGTATTTGTGAAGAAAAATTGTTAAGCCTTTCAAATTGACAGGACTGGCTATCATCATGTATGAGTCTCTACCACACAAGTGAGCCCTCAGGTTTAATCAAACTTTTTTTTGAAAGAGTATCTTCTATGAAAACCAACCCAGTCTCCCTGGTATTTTGTGTGTCGAGAAGCTCTCCCTCTTTTCGTTCTCCTCGAGTGGTCGATACATTAAAACTTGAACTGATTGATTTCAGAATGCAGTGCCATCGGTGTCCTTACGCAGCCGTTAACTACATCTGAAGTATCTAAGTCATCAGGCTTTAGGCCAGGGATTGATAATAGCTTGACCGGCAAGGCCTATCTTACCCATCCTTTTTCAGGAGGTCTTGTATTTAGCACCCAGAGCACTTGTGCCAAATCTCAAACAGCACAAGTGTATTCACAGAGCAGCTGAGTGGAAAGCTTTTTCTCATTCGTCTGAACCTCATGAATACATTCCAACTCTAACTAACTACTTTGCCTTAATGTGGAATTTCAAACGAGGTATGAGGCCAATTTATTTATTTGTATTCTCAGCATCTTGGTGATACTCTTGAACGCAGTGATGGCAGGGAGGATAATCTCTGTCTTTCATCAGCAAAGTGGCCCTGCACAAAACCCCATCAGTAATGTATTCGCTATTGATTGATGGTCGCTCCTGCACTACTAGGCAACACCATTATTATCATGCATAGATTCCAGAATGCCCACAATAAAATCATTGTCTTGATTTAAGTCATCCACCCCCCGAGGTGTCATAATAGCACAACTGGTGTTTGCCTCATATTGCTTTCTTCCTCAACAATTACTGTGCGTTCCCTGTCATCATCTTTACACCAACCAGATGCACTTACAACCTCTGATACAGGAAGGGATGTTTTCTATACTGGATCGTGTTGTTGGTGTACGTGCAACAGGTGTAAACACATCAAGAGAATCGAGACTATTTGATGAAAACAGCTGTAAAGATATTTAAAATATATTTTCTGTTTAAGCAGTTGTGTTTAAGGTGGAGAGTGTAAAACGAAGCTGAAATGAACAAGAAGAATTTTTACACACTGGTTTCCACAAATGTCTACCTGTACTAAACCTTATTGTCACACTATGGACCCTGATTGAATTATATATACTTATATATTTACTATATAGCCTACTGATTTTAGCTTTTACAATTGTTAAATTAAGATGACATAGTTATTAATTAGCAATTACTACAGGATTCAACCATGCATGCCTCGTATTATAGTTTTTAGTCACCTTTTTATTTCTTAAATTATACAATAGATTTTACACTTGGTGTGTAAGTGCATTAAGTGGTCGTAAAAATATTTTACAGCAGACATGTAAAGTATTTTCTATTTTTTGTGTTGCTTTAAGATGTACATAAGTATATATGCATTATTATGATTATTTTATTTGTGTTTTCTGCAGTAAAGTAGATTATTTTACGCCTCTGAGCAGAGATTTTGGAATTTATAGCTGTTTTTTCTGACCGCTTATGCGTTACTAATGACATTTTCTCTAATCGTCTGTGGCCTCAGCTCACACGGTTGCGGGTGTTTTCAGTGTCGACACGTGTGGATCTATGTAGCAAACATTATGTGTTAGTAGTCAGCCTCATGGGAGATGCCCGGGTCCCGAATCATAGTGAATTACTGTGACCTTGGTTATCAATCATTGTATCAGGGTATCTAATGTAAACGCAACTGTGGCGTGGATAACATGCCACATCTGCTCTTTGGACAGCGCTGCTTCTTGGTTACCAAGCGATTTATTAGAGAGCCCTGTGTGAGGAATAATAGGTCGCAGTTTAAAGACCAACCAGCAGCTCTTCCATAGGCGTACACTTATCTTTTAAACAGGCTGTTGTGACATTATTGTTTACCTGTTTCTTACAGCAGATAGTTTCGTGTCAAAAAAAAAAAAAACATCCCAAAGACAGAAAACTAGTTCTGCGGGTTAAAAGCACCGAGCGCATGGAGCAGTGTTTGCGCTCCAAGACCAATTTATTGCCGATGAACATATGGCCAATATTTTGTCTCACGTCATAGCAAGGGGAAAACAAACACCGTGCAATGTTAGCGAGTCAGCAAGAGCAGAGCCACTTGGCCAGCTATGCAAACGCTCTTGGACAATATGAGAAGAGGAGCACTTGCTTTCTGGGTATATAAACCACATCAGGCTTATCTCTGCACGCACTCCTGACTCCCATTTGGAGATATTTCATTAACTCTGCGCGCTGTCTTAGCGCTGGCAACACATTCAGCCCCCCTCCAGTCTAGGTAAGCGCACTGGATGTTCCAGTCAGTTTACACACAGTATTTTCTGTTTTTACAGCCTAATTGACACTGCTTGTTTTCTTTTGCTGCTAACGTATGCGCACCAGCGCACATCTTAGTCCTTGAATGTAGAATGACCCTGATCTTTAATTGTTTTTAACTCTGTTTAAAATAGGATGGTTATTTAGGGCGCAGGCCTGTGCGTTTTCTAGCCTACAGTAGTTGGTGAGAATTATAGACTCACGTGAGCAGTCTGTGCTTGGTTGAACTTAATGGTTGTGACGGCAGGCCTGCACTGTGAGAGTGACCTGCACCTTCGTGTCCGAGGAGAATGAGTTCCTACATTATTGGGAAATGTGTAAAAGCGGAATTATAAAGTGTTGTTATAAACATGTTGATCTGGGAACATGTGTTGAGAAAATTCACCTGACTTGTTCAACAGCCAACAATTCACACATTATAGATAATACACAACAGCTTGCATACATGGTGCGCTCACAGGGTTACACTTAGATTGCTGAAGAACATGTGTGTGATGTGGGATGGACATGGATGAAGATAATGTGCGTTTGCCTGCAGAAGGAGTATGGGCAATACGTAATATTCCTTATTTCATATCATGTGTCTGATTCCACATTACTGGCTATTATGAGTTGTCTAATTGGGTGCACACAATAGGCACCCCCTGTTGTTTCTTAACTTTGCCGGTAGAGACCGCTAGAGCTCTACAGATGTCAACAGCTGTTAATGTTATTACTGCACTCACACACAGGCTGCCTAACAAGGAGGACAAGTTGTCTGTACTTGTGCCATCTAGAGCGGGGCAGAGCAGGTTCTCCTGGAGATGATTATTTATTTATTTCTTTATCCAAATGTTCTGCGCATTTACAAATAATAGTTGTCCCTTTTGATTTATCCCAAGAAGTCTCAGAGACTCGAGCCATTTCTCCCTCCTCCCTTTCCAGTGTCAGTGCGATACTGAAATGGGAAGTGATTAAAACATAATAAACCCCTTTTTAGCAATTCGTCTTACACAGGAAACGATTAAAGCGAATGGCACAGTGTGGCATGAAATTCACCGTTACAAATAAACTGGTGGTTTAACAAATGAATGCATCTCCTCGGGGCATGGGCGCACTATAATCTCGCCGTGACATGTTTAATCATTAGAGGAAAGGAGACGAATAAAGACTTTTGCCCGGGAGGGAGAGGTGGCTGGATTTCTGTAAAAATGATTTCTACCCTGAAGCCAAGTCTCCCCAGGCCATGGCTTAGCCCCCATAATAAATAAACCGGACTCGCTTTACCTGCATATTATATATAGGCTTTTAATCATAGAGAGAGGAAATCGGTCTTGTCACTCTGTACATTTATCATGGGCACCCCGAGGCAGGCGGGGTTACCTTTATCAAAGACTAACTCCCCGCCTGAGGCATCCAAACACGCTGAAATTCAGCGATTAAAGGAGGGAATGATCAACATTATTATGGATTCTCCTGCGGCATTCTTATTTGTGCATTCAATCGAAAGATTTATTTAATCAAGAATATAAAAAGCTCTTTCTTCACTTATTTGGGAACAATCGTGGGCATGAATTTTTAGGAGGGAATTATAATTAATCAGACGAGGCCCGTTTTTTGGGGTTCATCCGAAAAATTAATTGTTTTTGGATGAGTCCATTCTGCTGTACGTTTGATTGCAAAGCTGGGATCAGAAAAATGTAACAAGCTTTAATAATGAGCCAGTCAGCTCCGTTGCTTATAATATTAAAATGGGAGCACTGGCAAAACTGGTGATAGCATAATTATAGCAGCAATGATCACATAAAAAGGTTGGTCTTATGCATGCTGTGCACTATGCAATTTACGCACAACAGCCAAATGAAATACCCAATTAGAAATACTACTACAATGTATCGTTTTAGTGTCAGATCTGAAGATTTAGTGTCAGCTGAACTCAAATAAGCGGGTGATGGGAAGCACCAGCTCTGCGCCCCGTATTGTCCTTTAAATCCTGACGCATCTGCAGCTCAGAGGCCCTTCTTTACGACATCTTCTCTGTGGTTTAACACCCCCAACACACACACCAACCACACAGACACACACAGTCCTAACTGAGGATTGAGGGTGATTTACCCACGGAAAGGGAAAAGCAGTGGTGTTCAAACATATTTTCGACAATGTTTTATTTACTTTATAAGTGTGTTAAAAACAGTTAGTTATTTTTTCACGACTTAATAATTGAAAAGACAACGCCAAAAAAGAGCTGAAATTATAAAAACAAAAACACTATTACATTAATAATAATAATAATAATAATAATAATACATCTTTATCCTGTAAATAAAAATCTCAAAATCTGGCATACATTTTACATTAATTTTATTTTGGATAATTGTACATAATTGCAGCCTGAAAGCACCATGAGCAGATTAACTGGACTGTATACATTTTCCGGTGTCTGTCCCGTTAACTCGTCCCGCTCAGCAAAAACAGTCTGCATACTGACCACTGTCATAGTGATAAGGCAGGCGGCCTGTTTGAACTACCTGTGAAAGTAAACAGGTAAACACAGAGCGATAGGCTCTCCAAGTGGAGTACGTCCACTTAGCCTGTGCACATTTACCTCTTCTTGCCGAAACCCTCGGCTCAATTGATCAAATAGTACATCCCCAGCAACTGGCC
>JAVQJD010010552.1:47500-53294 GCA_036023655.1 Nannoperca australis
CGTCCTATTTTTCCTGAAACATCGCCTCTGCTTGTTTTTTTTCTTCTTTCAAAAACAGCGGATTGTCCGAAAAGCTGGTGCAGCAACTTTTCCCTACATATTCCCCCCCCACCAGAATATGTCGTTGACCAACACAAAGACGGGCTTTTCTGTAAAGGACATTTTGGACCTTCCTGACACAAATGACGAAGAAGGATCTATCACCGGAGCGGAGGAAGACACAGAGGGATCGGAGACCACGTCCACGACACAAAAAACTGGAGTTTTGGTGCAAAGTCCTCTAGAAAACGTTCAAAATCTGCCTTTAAAGAACCCCTTTTATGACAGTAGTGACAATCCTTACACACGATGGCTTGCTACTACGGACAGTATTCAATATTCATGTAAGTAGAGTCTAAGAATCCTTTTTGATCTGGTTGATAATGACTTTTGTGATATTTCCAAGCTCTGCGGTTACATTAAGCCATAATTAACGGCATGCAGCCTCCTATTCCTCCCTAACGATGCCCTTGGGTGGCGTGCAGCATTCATCTTTATGCACCGTGCGTTGCCGCGCTCGTCTTGAGGCGTTTACAGCTCAACAAATGCATGCAGTGTTTAGGCTCCACGCACTTTGCATTGCGAGAATTTGATCGATAAAGCACCGTGGGTAAACAAGGGGGCTGTAAGTTATTCAGAGTATAACCACGGTGTGAAATATTAGGCTGCGTTCTGTGGGGATTTACAGGCAGACAATGCACATTTTAATGCTTCACTGGCTCGCTCTGCTTGTGCAGATTTAGATTGAAAACCTATTTTTTTGGTGTTCTCCTCTTCGAAATGACACTAAAGAGTTGGTTTTCTTAGTCAGCCATGCTTATGTCTTAAACAATGTTGCATGTCTTGTAAATCTTTGTGTGATGCTGTTGACAAGTGCTCAGTCATTAACAGGTTACTGTTCTTATTACGCTGCGGCACAATTCATTTCCAACGCAGCCAAACTTTTGATTGATGATTATACGGCTTGAGCTTATGATAAATGTCTCTGAGAACTTTACAACATAACATTTTGACAGTGTTTCTCCCGTTTCTTGCCGCAGTGCACGGCCTATCCGCCAGCTCTCAGGACTCGGCCAAGTCCCCGGAGCCGTCCGCCGACGACGAATCGCCGGACAACGACAAGGAAACTTCCAGCAGCGGCGGCAGCGACTCCGGCAAGAAGCGGAAAAGGAGGGTGTTGTTTTCTAAGGCGCAGACCTACGAGCTGGAGCGCCGCTTTAGGCAGCAGAGGTACCTGTCCGCCCCGGAGAGGGAGCACCTGGCCAGCCTGATCCGCCTCACCCCGACCCAGGTGAAGATCTGGTTCCAGAACCACCGGTATAAGATGAAGAGAGCCCGGGCCGAGAAAGGTATGGAAGTGACCCATCTCCCTTCTCCCAGGCGGGTGGCCGTGCCCGTCTTAGTCAGGGATGGAAAGCCTTGTCACACTCTTAAAGCTCAGGACTTGGCGGCCACTTTTCAGGCCGGGATCCCCTTCTCGGCTTATAGCGCCCAGTCACTCCAACACATGCAGTATAACGCGCAGTACAGCGCCGCGGCCACGCCACAGTTCCCCACAGCACATCACTTGGTGCAAACGCAACAGTGGACTTGGTGAGAGAAATTATAGAGACTTGGCTTGGAGGCACGATAGGGAGTTTCACCACAAAGCAAAGAAAAAAAAATAAAACAAAAAACAAAAGACTTTTCATTTTTGCAGCTTGACTCATATATATATACTACCATTTTTATTCGGGGCTCATGTGTGCGCCGTGTTTACATGTTTTCGTTAAGAGAACTGGGTCCAAACCTCTCCCTTATAGATTTTATTAAGAATGTCAATGCTCTTCTTGTGAATTATTTTGTAAAGTATGTTGTGTGTTGGTTGTAGAGATGTTTTCCTCTTTATTTTTTTCTTTTGTCCCTTCGTGTTATTATCAGCACGTACGAACCACTTTATAATTATAGAAATTTTAATTTCTTGCTTCTTTTATGGACCGAAAAAATATTTATGGCCATGAATAAACACTGGCAACTTTTCAGCAATTTTCCTTTTGTTTTTATTTCCTGTAAATATTTTGTGGCAAATGTTTGCAACCTATAGGGAGCTCTCGGGAGCGAAACGCTGAAGATCAGGCTATATATATTTACAAATTTAAAAAAACATGAATGAGGGAGTGATTTTTTGTTGGGCTAAACGTTATGACTGCCGTGTTAGATCACATGTAAATAGAAGTGTAGCCGCGCGGTGATGGCTAAATATCCCAAATTTTTTTATAACGATTTTAAAATAAAATGCTGTGTTTCTGAAATGGGGGTTTGGTTTACATAAGTGTCCTATTCGATTTGATCATCTTTGAAAAGACATCGCTAAACATCATAATGGAAGGCGAGGAGCCAAACACTTATATTGTGGCAAAGAATGGAGCTTGACTCTGGGAATAAATCTCCAGCGCACTTCAGTCCTTTTCTTTTTAAGCAAATTTAATCCGGAGAATATTTTTTTCTGAATCCGAACACCTCACTAATAAAGAGCCTAAAGTCACTTGTGAAATGGGACTAAAATCCACTCACTTAATATAAGAGGGCTTCTCCACATAAGAAGCTTTTGAGTCAAAAGCTCTCCTTTTTGTCAGCATCCCCAACCACTCCCAGCACTGGCTGCAGAGTGGTAGACTGTGGGAGGGAAAAATCGTTTAATGCAATAAATGTTTTGTTATCTTGTTAAGCGCTAAACTGCAAATAGAGCAGGAATAATCAATGACTCACCACCAGCCCTCTTTGTTTAAGCACGGCCAACGCTCAACTAAAACGCGCACGGCTTAGAGCGGCTTTAACCGCCTAATAAAGGTATTTTTATAAGATCAGACTACGTGTTAGCAATGATATTCCGCATTAAAATATGTGTTGCCCTATTAGTCACCATGGTCTAAAAGGTGGGACCAAAACAAGCACAAATGGCTCCCCAGTGGTCCGCAGCGCACTGCGGATTATCAGACTCCAGTCAATATCTTGGGTAAATATGATAACCTAGTAGAAAAAATCTATGCATTCTGTTTGTCTCGGGACAAAAATCTCACAACAGATGTTGGAGTCGCCCCTATCATCACTGAACAAACAGCTAAATTGGGCAGATTTGCTAATTATTTACAGAATTGAGTCTCAAGGGGCTACTGCTTTTGTGGGCGACACAGACTCAATTTGTCCCTGACAGAAAGGGTTTTGTGTCTCACCACTGGTTGAGCTTGTAGGTCAAATAAATCAGCAATTTGCTCCTAGTTTTCGTTTCTTATGTCTTATGTCGATAAACAAAGAAACACGCGGCGTTGCTAATAGACAACCTGCGCCAGAGTTATTATGGGGAGTCGATGTGAGGAGAAATATGAACTGCAGAAGGCGGCGATAAAGGACCGGCTGATTGGATTTGACTGAACTCTAGCTGATATTCTAGCTTCTTTAAAAGTAAACGCAACACATTTCACAAACACCAACATTTTAAACCTCACGAGTAAAAGACAAACGCAGACTTTTGTGTTGCCAGGCTGTTTGCCTCTCTCATGAGGCCGTTTTGTGACTCTATCATTGCATAATACAGTACACGACACAACACACAGACAAAAGCCCAGGCCTGGTTTTGCAGGATGTTAGAGGCGTGCATGTTAACGAGCAGCAGGAGTGGAGACGCAGACAGTGTCGATAGAGAGACTGACAGAGTTTCTTGGTGCTGTTCAGAGTCAGGGAGATGCATCCTTGGGCTTTTTGTCCTGCCTGTCACTTGGTGCCATTGTGATCTTTGCTGCACACGTTGTATCCCATATGGGCAGCTGGGCTCGTACAAGGAGAAAAGGATCTCTTACAAACCCCAAATTGTATCAAGCTTTCAAATAAAGCATTGTTGTCTCTCAAAGAAAAACGAATTAAAAATTCGTGCTATATCTATTCTGGTCAAAAAAAGAAGCCCCATTCACAGATAACAGGGAGTCGTTCTTCCTTGATAGAGCTATGCCAACAACAGCCTTCTCATTTCTCTTTTCCCTCTCTCCCCCGTTCTCCAAAGTGAAAGGCTGATTATTGTCTGTCCTCAAATGTCGCTCGTCACAGCGCAAAAAACTATTTTTAATACCAGACAGTGTTCTTCCTTGTTTGCTTTGAGTCCCGGCCGCTGGTATGCGTAGGCCCATCTCGAAAACAGACACATGGAAAACATGTTTGACACAATTTGCTCCCATCAGAGTCCGTTTCATGAATTTCCGCATCAGGTGTAAATCTGAGCAATACTGTGCAAATTCTGCACCAATTCAAGACTGGATTTCACAAAACCTCTCCTGAGTTTTTACGCCAGCGCAGCACTGTAAGTTTAGTCACATACCATGGCGCTTTTTATGCTGGTTGCAGTTAAAAAAACATGCTAATATGATATGTTGAAGCTGCTATTTGCATTCAAATTTTATTGTGAATCCGATGATGTGGGAGTGATGCAGATGTTTTTCCGTGGGAACAAAAACTGTGGACATTGGCAGGTGTTCAGTGGACTAATGCGCCAAGATATAGAGCCGTGGGAAAGGCTAGACATGACCTAATGGGAATGAATCTTGCATTTCTCACTATCACATTTTATTATACATTTATATTTCCAGATGTAGTTATGTATTTTATTATACATTTTGTATTTTTTTCAGGACCCCGCGAATCTGGATCTAAAGCATACAGTTTGTCTCCAAATTGATTGAAGATTTAAACACAATTCTAGGCCAAACCAAACAATTGATATGTGCATCCAGTCATGCTCTGTTGTTTTTCTCCCCCCAAACTGAAGCAAAATTTTAAAAAAAATGCTAGCTGTGTAAAAGCCTTCATGATAAACATTTACGGTGACCAACATTTGCTCTGCATCCGTGTTTTGTCATTAACGCACCAGAAAATTACACTACCCTTTACACCAGCTCAGCAACAGGGTCAGAGTTATGGGAAATTGCTTTTGGCTGCTTGAAGGGATAAAGCAGGCGACATTAAAACAAGCATCTTGGCGTGCGGCATAGTTCAACCTGCGTGGATAACACTATTATATACCTTGGAATACAATACTTGAGGAAATATGCACTTGGGACACCATGGATCTTCGTCATCCTGCCCATTTGAACCTCGACATGAATCATTTTTCTATCATGCACATCGCCAAATAAATGAGGATTTCAAAGCTATAATAAGCGGTGCTTTTCATTTAAAGGAAGCTATCTGGGTTTTATTGCCTTAAAGGAGATCCAGATTAGATTCGCCACAGTGCCGATATTAAATAGAGAGGGAGTGATGGAGGGAGGGAGAGGCAGAGCGGGGATTATTGCGCCAAACTGCCACAAGATGGAAGCAGAGGTCTTCAGCTGGCGTCATGCAGCTTCTACCTGCAAACGTCTAACTAAACGTCAACTTCATCTAATTCCAGCACAAAAAATTACTGCAACAAAATTATATTCCAACTACTGAAATTAACATGCCCCCCCTTTTTTTTTTGTTAATGAACAGACATCCCAGCAAACTTGACTGTCTTTTTAAGTGCATGATTGCAGTTTATGACATTGTTACAGATCTTGAGAGCATAATCATATCGCTCTTGAAAAAACAAACTAGACTCAACGTAAACAGTCCACAGGCAATTAGCACTGCTAAGAAGGAGAGAGAGAGAGAGAGAGAGAGAGAGAGAGAGAGAGAGAGAGAGAGAGAGAGAGAGAGAGAGAGAGAGAGAGAGTGTGTATATCAAGAGTGTGGCGCGATAGGAGAG
>JAVQJD010010559.1:0-13013 GCA_036023655.1 Nannoperca australis
GAAAATGGAGCTGACTTACATTACTTTGTCATCATATGTTAGTTTTTGAGAAGCTAGATCCAGTCCCATTATAATTAACTATATAATTATAACATGTATCCAAGACAAACCCACTGTCACAGTAAGTCTCCCCCCTCTATAATGCCCAGGTTATGTCCTACCATCAAGTGTTTTGTACTGTATATATGTCACATCACTACAAATAACCATGGTGATTTTGAAGAGGTTTCCTCTTTTATAGAGGAGATACTTTCTGTGGCAGCCTGGCTGCCAGAAAAAGTATCCCCCCTCTATAATACACAAATGGATACAGGGGATACAGAATCTGGCAGGGGGACCTAACTTGGCACGACACCGGCTTACTATGGAAGAATTTTGCTGGAATAACAACCGACGGAGCGCCATCAATGACAGGGAGGACAACCTTTTTTTGTAGAATACTTGATGCGGCCCAGCCTCACCCAGACTCTAACTCCAGTGGCCCCCAGATAAATTGAGTTTGAGACCCCTGCACTAAAACATTAAATAACACATACTGTTACAAACAAAAAGAAAGCTCATCACATCCTACCCTGACATATTGCACTCACACATGCAGCACATGTTTCACACACTGGAGTTCAAAAAGACTGCATTATATAATCAAACACACCCACATAGTCCAAATGAGGCTTAAACCTATTAAACCTAAATCCTTTGAGGCAGGCCCACCTGAATACCAAATCTGTACAAGCTAAAGTAAATGTGCAAAAACAACAGCGATGTGTCTGTTTTGTGTCGATCGGACAAAGACAGTGGGTGTGGAGAGGGAACCTCTCTCTCTTGCACATGACAAAGCAATCTTGGGTCAAGTTACCCTGTAGGGAACAGAAGGACCACGAGCTTAGGTTACAGTGAGGCCAGGCCCGCCCAGGGTGAGAGTGTTGACAACTGGCTAAGTCGCACATGCTCAAGAAAGACAGAGGCAAGTGAGACTTGTTTAACAAAACTGATTAACACTCATTTATATTTAAATTTATGAAAAAACCACAAGCTTTTACAGGTGCTGGATCAATAACTCCAACTGAAGACAGAAATCAGACACAAAATACACACACAGCAGCGACACCTCCCAGTTTCTACACAATTAAAAATCAAACTGCTCCAAGAACAGCACTTTATAACACCAATACCCACAAATAATAAAATAAAAATGTGCGGGTATAAAAGGGGCTCCAATATTGTATATAAAACCACGCTGAAACTAATACATCACAAAATGAATTACTCAATAAAAATCACACTAATTATTCAAAAAGGAAGCAGTTATCACAGAGTATGAAAAGAAACGATAAATATAGCAAAGAAAAAAGTTCAAATAAATTAATGTCTAACTGGCCCAAAATTGCCAATAGAAAAGATTTTTTATATTGGTAGCTTATTCTAAAATATTTTAACTATGGAAATTCACCCAAATTTTTTTTGATCAAATTCAAATTTGAAATCCCCAGGTGATGTTAAGTGTCAATCACAGTTAAAAGCAGTAGTTTGCGCTTCACAGATTAGCAGCCCTGTAGAGAATCTGCATCTACCACATTAAACGTGGTTACAGACAGATGTGGTTCTAGGATGACAAGCTGTGTGGAAGCCCTCTCCTCTCTCCTCCATCTGTGGATTTTCGTACAGCTTTCCTCATGCACAATTATACACACTTGTACCATTTTCTACCACTGATTTGTACCATCCATTTAGCACCCGGCTTGTGCATAAAAATAAACACCCATAGCACAATTCTCTACCTCCCTGATGGCCAGACCAACACAGCTACATACACGTAGAGAGCTTCTCTCGCCTGATGCAAGTGGTGTGTTTCACTGACATGCATCACATGCTTACAACGTTTATATGCACACAAGATGTTGGGGAAGTGGGAGAAATCAGGTTAAGGCTGGAAGTCAGAGAACACTTTTGCATGCATTGCAATAACCCTGTTACTGTACAAAATCCACATGTACGTGCAGCTGGTCAGTAATCAGATTTTTCCTCTACCTCCCACCATATTTTTGAACCAATGCAGGCAGATCAAATTCAAGTGTATTAGTGATTTGCACTGCAGCCTGAAGTGTTCTTGTTCTTTTTTTGTAAAAGCATTTGGACTGACAGAACAGTGGGAGAGCAGGCACTTGTAGCGAGACAACACAGTTTTTTCCTAATGTGCAAATGTGTCTGAATTTAAACATCTACAGTTCAGCTGAGGAAATGGACTTACATAGACACATTAATTTTAGTACGTTTCACTTGTAGTTATACTTCGGATTTACTTATGTTAAAAACAAGGACGCACTGCTAGATTAAGTAAGGTAGGTTCCTTGTTTACATGGCCTTAAAAGACCCAGAATCAATGCACATGAATGGGCTGAAGAAACACACTGACTTCACATGCTTTCCACCAGAACTGTCTCACTTCATTACAAACAAAAACATATGCCAACAGAATAATTTCACATATAATCTAATCACATGAAAATTCTACAGCTTGCTTAGAGTGTGTAATCAACATGGCAGAACCCAAACCACACCCGAGTACTTTGAAGCCAATGCCACAAACACACACTGGAATAGTACGACCAGATGACCTTTGCCAAACACTGAGCAGTTGTCCAGCATACATACCTCCTGTTAAGGCTCATGAAGAACACGATGGGGCATCTAGTCCTGGTTTTTGTTTTCTATATTCCATCGTAGCCAGTGTTGTGTTGAATTAATGGCTAAATCCCAACTGGTCTGGGCCAGATTGCAGTACTTAATGCCTGCAGGGTGGATATACATCCATTCTAGTCTTCCTTAATACACCAACAGATTCTGAACCATGAAGCTCACCCAACAATCACAGAGCCCACTTCAGCTTGTAGGAGTCTAGTGTTCACTGCCCCAGGGTTGGGAATGGGACGGCATGGGACGATACTGGACTGGGATGGGGGGGGCTCCCCTAGCATGGCAGCTGTCCCCAGCAGCCCCTCTCGATCCCCCTCCCCGTTTTCTCCAAGCGTCCTACGTGTCTTCTGATAGGATGAGACACAGGAAGACACCCTCTATTTGCCCACCCAGGTCCTACAGCCTATAGGGGTCCGGACAGAGAGGGCATTGAGGGTCTGACTAAGACAGTGACAGGGTGAAGGGAGGGTGGGAGGGTGTTGGGCAGACATGCCAACTGAGAGGAGTCACGCTGCCATTAGAGTCCTCCTGAATCAACATCACTGGAGCATGACAAAGGCAAAGGTGGGTGAGGGAAATAGGTAAAGTGCCCGAAGAGGGAGAAAAGAGATCGTCTAATGGTGTTTCAGAGAAAAAATATTGGAGAAAAGAGAAGATAGAGAAGAGAGATTAACTGCGTCATCCCGCTCCAGCCTCTGCATCTACAGGAGGTGGACACAACATCATAAACCACAGTGAAATCTAATGCAATCCAATACAAAAACCCTTGGGGGCAGTGGTTCTGTTAGACACGTTACCACTAAAGCTTCTGGTACTATGAACCCAACAGTCTCAAAAGACATGTTTACTCTAAAATGACACTGCTAATCTGCAGATTTTATGCAAATGAAACGAAAAAATCTTGTAAGGCCAATTAAGGTGTCTCATTACTTATTCCAACACAGCATGAGGACAGGAAATAAGCACCTTCAAAATCTCTCTTAAAGGAATAGCTAGATATTTTGGGAAATGTGCTTATTCACTTTGACAAACCTTTGATGGAGATAGCAGTCAGCCATAACATAACCCGTCGTAAAACAGCCATTTGTTCTGCAATCTCTTGTCTAACTTGGAACAAGAAAGAGAAGTACACTGAATATGTGAGTGAGAATAAGCGCTAAAGTATTCCTTTTAGACAACAGAGACATTATCGCCAAAATCCATTCTTAGGCACATCTCACCTAGTACAGTCCCATAGCTTTGTCTTACTCCCATTGCCAGCAATAAAGAATGAAATGGGCCATAGCATTCCCATATTGGACTTTGGAAAAGTCCTGCTTGGTACCATGCAATGCCAAAATCCATACGAATGATACTCTGTGTTGATCAAAGACATGGCAAGACTCCAAAATGCAGTTAGATTAACAAAGAGACAGTGGAAATAAGCTCTATGCTTTAGCCTGAAGCTGCTGAAAATAAAAGTGCGTGGCCAAAGCAGTCTCCCATTACAGGAGTTTCATCTAATTTATTAGCCTAAATATGTGAAACTAGTTGATGTTAAGCCATCCTGCCAACACCACTCAAGCTCCACCAACTCTAGCTTTACTGCACTTAAAAGGCTAATTGTGCTTCATGGTTTAGATAGCTTAATGCAGCCTAAAAGGCCTTTAAGTGCACTAATTGCTAATGCGAATGTACTGTAAACCTAGGCTGTTAAACTGCATACTTAAACTCATCCTCCATATCTCTAATGGTAAATGATACTGGGCCAGGTGTGTGGCTTTCTATATTCCTGCAGCAACAGCAGCAGCAGTTGGGACATTACATAGAGCTGTCTCTTCAGGACATGGACAGGTGGGCTTTCTGACGTTTCTGCCATTTGTGTTTCAGCCGGTTCATGTGTGCCAGTCTGTGTTTATATATATGCCAGCACTTTATTTATTTAAGGGTTATAATCTCAGACTTACTCTCACTGTGAAACAGCAACGATTTAATGTTTCAAATTTACCTCATAAGCGCTTGTAACCTATGACTACACTTGCTATTTACAGATTGCTATTTCTGTGCTATATGTATTACATGTGCACACAATCAAAACATCTCCACAGATAACATGAAAACAAGTTTTTGGCAATAAGAGGTTACTAAGGGAACCCTCTACCCTGCGTGTCTCGTGCAGTTGTAGTCATTGAGAGCATGAAGACAATCAGATAAGTGTGGCTAAGTGAAATGCACAGCAAATATGCTACATCCCAACACACAGGTACTAAAGGTTTCCATGCTACTTTTAAAAGGCCGGTATCAAAAATAATGTGATGACTAATGACCGACAATTCTACATACCATGACAGAAAGCAAAAACTTTGGGGGGAGAATCTGTCCTGTAGTGCTGTCAAAATCATTAGAGATTTTGTCACTGGGAAAGGCCTCCCCCTGATCTTTAACAGCCAATTAAAGAATAAAAAAAAAAAGATAATGAGGAAAAGTACAAACAAGGAGATAATATCTCCATTCAACATAAATGTTGTCTGCATATTAAACACAAGACAAAATTAAATGCTTATCAAAGTGACAAGATTTATTTATTTACATTAGATTCGGATTATGTGTCTTAAAACGCATCATGAGCATCATGTGAAAAAACATTTTCCCCGATGCATTATTTAGCTCTACATACAGTAGATCAGTATTTTGATAACATTAACCAAGCTTTCTACCGTTCACCCATTAGGTGTTAGCATTAGCTTAGCCCGCAGAGTCTGGATGCATAGTTAGCACTTAGCAGCATGAGAGTGGCCGGGCCATCTGTCCCGTCTGAGTGGGCTGTGGGTAAATGACCTGCACCCCAGCTGCACTGACTCATCCTGACTAGGACAGCTTCTCTGTTTGTTCCTCAGAAAAACAGAGTGCAAGGGATAGAGCGAGGGAGAGACAGGGCGCACGATGAGCACAGGGTGAAGATGGGGGAGAGAAGGTCAAGATTTTGGTGATAAGAGAACAAATTAGTATGTGCTATTGTTTAATCTGCCAGAAAGCAAAACCAGACTACATTTTATGAACACACGGAAACAGACAACCTTTATGGTCTGCTGATATGACATAAAAAAAAGATATGACATTGGATTTACACTCACGCAGTGTATCTCTCTCAAGCAGGAAATTAAACATAACAGTAACCAGTGTGTCAGAATTTATCTGTGTACTCTTCAGGGCAGTCTCATTAGGAGGAATAAGGACGCTTCAAGTGAAGTGAGAAAAATGTAAATGAGGAGTTAGGTGCTGTAATCTTACTCTGCGTTCATGTGGAAATACATACATGAAACTCATTACCAGTGCTATATCAGAGGACATTTTAATCTTATCTGATGTGTTGCAAGAGCTTTAGTGCACAATGTTAAAATGGCTTCAGTTGTCCAACAAGAATGTCATGTACCTAAAGAATGGTAAAACAGGTGTCAATATGCATAAAAGGACGTGGAAATGTTTTAATGATTAAGGATGAGTCAGTGGAAGGTTACACCACATAAACAGCAGGAATACTCATTTTTGAGTAACACTGTCCACAGCAATCAAGTCCTAAAAAACAATTCAACCCTTCTTTCCCCATGTGAGGTCAAGGAATACATTTCAAAGAGTGCATGTGGCATTTTCAAATTTTGGAGCAAATACTTGAATACTAAATAATTGCATTTGCTGATGCAGAAAAACAATATAACAATGAAATATTTCTGTGACACTGCAATCTGACACAAATGCAGTAAACAAATACGCAATCTCGCAGACCACAGTGCTTCCCTAAGCCCCACTATCAGGACCATAGGACTATGATGAACAAAGGCTGTTCTAAGTGAGGAGTGTCAAGAGCGTCAGAGGTTTTGGCGCTCATGGCCTTGGTGACGAGGTCTGCAGAAGGAGAAGGAGGAGAGGGACAAAAGCTCCTCTATGCTTAGTGCCACAACTTGTATAAATCGGTCTTTGTTAGCAGGACATGACTGGGATTCTTGCTAAACAGCTATTTTTACATCCTTGAGCACCAGAGAGGGCAGTTAACGTACAAGTAAGAGTGCATGGCCTTTGGCTAAGTGAGGCTGTTCAGCCAACGTCATCGGCCCTCCGCCTGCTGGAAGGAGAGGGGACTTCCATGAAAGGCTGCATGCCTGTGGTCATGCATCCTGGACAGCGGTTAATAGTCAGCCAATTCTACCGCTAGTTTCTGACCTCAAGGTAAACACTCTTGATTTGTTCTTTTGAGATCACAGTCACCCATGATGGAGTCTAGTAAGACAAAACCAAAGCATTGCCCAACCTGACATGAACATCTATACCAGGTGGGAAATGCAATATTCTTTTCACAATGAATAAAGAAATGAGCTGTCTGACTAGCACCACCTTAACAAGCACGCTGATCCTTCCATATGCACATAAAACTAATTCCAGATGTCTTGGACTGGACTCTAGTATAGGCGCACGCATTGGTACTAACGCCATTACTACAGTGCAAAACAAGTAGAAAAATGTCCCTAATATATCTTGGTGGTAGCAGTGATTATTTATTTACTGGTACAATTAATAAACAAAAAACAACACAAAGACTAAAAAAGGCCTCTTTTTCACTAACAGAATCCCTAACAGAGGGTTTGGAAATACAGTATGGAATATTTAGTTTTAATATATAATAATGAATCTGCTGCTGCATGCTGTTCTGGTTGAGATACTTTAGGCATACTACCTCAACTGATGTCACACACAGCTCAGTCCGTACAATTCACACAGACCTTAGAAGCTCCAATTAAGATGAGCATCCAGCATGCAGCCGGGATGAAAATTTGTTGGGAAGAAAGAACGAGATAGCAAGATATTCTATTCAAAAGTCTGTATTCCTTTAATTATTGCAACTATGTCCTCAAATGTAAAGTTACAGTGTAAAGTGGCAGGTTAGATCTCACTATACAGACATCACTGAGGATTTTAACATCTCTGCACAAAATGTTGCATAGAGGAGACACAACACGATTTACAGGTGAAAAACCAAGAAGCACAGTATGAATAAAAAACAAAAAGCTAATTCAATACTCCAACAAATGTTTATAGGTCATCCATGACAGACTTTTTTCAGAGCTTGGGTGGAAAATAATGAGCCTACCTTGCAAGCTGTATATCCATAGGAGAAAGTGAGAAAGCAAGAGTTGTTTTTGTTGTTGTTTGCGCCTTCTGACTTTATCGTGTGCTGCAGTGTGTGTGTGAGGGTCTGTAGTCTATGACCTCTCCCTCCTCTGACTTCCTGTTCTATGTAATCAGGTTGTCCCAGACCCTCTTAACTGCCACTGCTAAATCAGAGGGGGTGGGACTAGGGGAGACTGGAGGTTGTCCATTAAGTTTACAAAAATGAAGTGAAAGTGCACCCCAACACACAACGGTGGAATTATTTATTTTACCAACAAAGTTATTCAATTTTTATTACAACCTGCCTCTTAATTTTTCTTAATAATTTTAGCCACTGTTGCTTAACACTATTATTCAATTCATATTTTATTTTCAGGTTTTATTACCAAACCACAGACATTCTGTGACCCTGCCTGACACAGCTCGGGACAACATGAGAGCCTACACAGGTTTAACCAAATTACTAAGTGTAAAACACTTGATTAGAAGTGAAAACTACGGTCTAGTCAATTTTATTTATGTAGCCCAATATCACAAATTTGCCTCAAGGGGCTTTACAGTCTGTATAGAATATGACACCCTCTATCCTTAGACCCTTGATTATTGTGGTGAAGTAAACATCAAGTGAATACCCAGGCTGTCCAACTGCCTTTAACTCCCTAAATGACATTGATTTAGACTGATCTTTCACTGTGCTGTGCGCTAACCAATATCCTGTTTCAAGAGGAAATGCATCACATTAAGGAAGTAAAGACAGCATTTTGTGGGGCTCGTCTCACCACTAATGTTGCTTATCCTAATGGTTCTAGCAATGCAGCCCTGCCCCCAGATTACAGCAGTGAAATATTCCTTTCTTCATTACCATTGCTAATCGAAGGTCTGTGCAGAGCTCATAATCATAGACATATCTATTTCCTTCTATATATCTTTCTAGTGTTGCATCTGAAGGCTCCATCCTCTTCCCTGGATCCGAGCCTTCATCTGCTTCCTGTGGAGACTTTATGATTTCGTTTCCCATCTGCACTTTCAATACAAATAAAAAAAGGTCAGAGATGCAACAGCATGTACAGCTTCCTCTACATGCCTGCTTCACAAAGTCTCTTTCTTGGCAGCCCACTGACCCCAGACACTTCTGCGAATGCTGCAAAGATAGCTAGTCAGTGACTGGAGGTCTTTTAAGTCAAGGGATTAGAAGGGTTATAAAATGTAAGAAACACAGGTTTCCAGGCAATACTGAGACACTGCTTTGCAATCCAGTTGTTCTTAGCATGCAGGTTTTGTTGAAGTAGTTATTTTAACATTACGATGACAATAATGATGTTCTGCAATAACAAAGTGCATACTCTTCAGCAAGAAGATGAGTGACGTTGCCAGGCTAAGGAAACTGTGTCAGGCATGAGCGCTTTGCAGACAGCATGTTTTGCATAAACATAAGTATGTTTAACTACTTTTTAAACCTGACCACGGTGGTGTTAGGCCCAACACTACAACAACAGAGGTGTAGATTAACAATTATTCTATAAATCAGTGAGATAAATCAGCCATGATTTGATTATCTTTTCAACAAATTGCAATTTATATTTTCATTTTTCAATAATGCATTAATGCTGGGGCCACAGCAAACTATTGTAAAAGTGTCCTGAATGGTTAAACTGAATGCAGGAGAACAACTGATGACTTATTGTCCAATTAAAACATTTAGTCAAGTAAAAGTCTATTTTACTTGCACCCATAATGGGACTGACAGCAGAAGAAATTAACAAAGAGACATTGAGTGAGAACAAGCTAAAGCTAGGACCACCCAGGCAAACAGAGTGAAGTAACAGCAACACTAGCTTAGGTGTGCCTGTGTGTCCTACTGAACCCATACATGTCCATCTGACAAACACCCACAGCAAAAATTGTGACCCCAACGGGTGCTGAACTTATCAATTATCATCCATGTCCACAGCACAGCGCTGCTCCAATGCAAGAGTCAACCTCTTCATTTCTCTGCTCTTCAAGAGAAAACAAGAACAAATCTTTGTTAAACTGAAACATCACATCCTTGCTTTGTGTGCAAGTGCCCCATCTTCCCACACAGGTCAGAGACACAACAGTGAAAATCTCAAGTCTCAATTCTTCCAGAAGAACCAGCTCAAGATCCAGAATTCCTCTGAAACCAGACATCCATTTTAACTGAACTGTAAATGACAAACCTTGCAATAACACACCAACGCCGAAGTATAAACTGCATGTGCTCTTATTTATCTGTATCCCTGTTTATGTTTGACATAAATTATCGCATGATAGATTATCACAATAGTAAATGATGAGTAACTAAGGATTAGTTAGGAAGGATTTTGAAGCACTGTAAGCACATAATTTCTCATGATTTCGTGGCTGCACACTGTACTAATGTAGAGCTGGGGGATTTCACTCCTGTAAACTAAAATAGTTTTGTGCCTGACACACACTTGAATCATTACACAGAATAGGAGCAGCCAACATGGACAAGATTAACATAAATTATCAGCATCATCTTGATGTACATGACAGATAGTAAGAGGCAAATCTCACGTTGATCCCTGTAATCAAATGGCTTGTTAAGTGTTTTAAAAGATCATAATCCCATGATTGTCTGTTTTTTAAAATCCTTAAAATTTCATGCTGCAGCAGATTGTGGAAACCTGTTATCACTAATTCAGACACAACAGTTGTGGACCACAGTATCTCAATATGAGAATTTCCTCAAGATATGATTATGTGGAACAATTGTGTATGACCATATAAAATTACTCCACAACCAGACAGCAAGGTAATAGGGTTCGGCACAGATGTTGCTGCAGCAACGTGGGCCAACACCAGCCTCTAGACAGACTACAAGGCCAAACAAGTTACCTCCATACCACAAAAACAGAGAAGTTGTTTTATGCAGCTGGGCATGTACTATGGAGGTAACACTTGTGCATTCCTACTATGCTAGAAATAAACTGGCAAACTGACATCTGCTGTGTAATGTAAATACAGTGGGCATGTGTGCCTGTTTTTTTGTGCGCAATAAAAAACAGCTCAGTTAATGTCCAGTTATCTTAACACTATCTGATAATACCAAATGCTTTAAATTCAAAAAGAGAAAGCAAGTTTCGTAAAAACGCAAACTTCCAGCTGCTGTGTTTACAGAGAGCTCCTCTTGGGATGTGTAGGATACATCAGCATGATCACATCCTATATGCATGCTTATCGAGTGTATTGATCCATAAGGAGCACCTATGGTCAAAACAAGCCAGCTCCCTCCCTATCATCTACACCATCCCTCACTTTCTCCCTCAATTTATCATCCCGCAGTTGCTCTTCTTTCATGTGCAGCTGTGAAATTCTCACCCAGCCAGGCGCCATCTGACCTCAGCCCTAAAAATCTACGCTAACTGTCCAAAGAACACAGAACTTTGTAGTCATACTGCTGTCTTTGCAAACAGTGCACACAAAGACCAACATTCTCAGGAAAGATCTTCGAAAGGCTAACAGGTGATCTCAAATGTATGGGCTTTCACAGGTGACCTAATAACAAGACAATGTTGTGACTCTTAAAACAATTTCACATCAAAAACCAAATAGTCTGGCTGAGATGAGAAACCACAACCACCCTATCATTAGGTCTAATACACAGAAGCATATACTCAAATAATTGCACATGGTTTAAACTTAGAACTGATCTCAAACTTCAGCTTTATCCACAAAGCTATGACAGAAAAATATCTGCAGGGGAAATAACGATGCTTACCAAAGTCTTCAACAGCAGGTATGATATTCTTTGAGGCTTTGTTGGAGAAGCACCTATTCCATACAGCCCAGCACCACGGTACCACTGTTACTCCAATGTCTTTGGATTGGCAACTGTGTAGTTGCTGTTGTTGCTGTACTAAGTCTTTCTCGTAGGGCGGAGACAGAAACTCTCAGTCAAGTAATCATTCCATATCATTCATTAGAGGATCCACAGTCAGAGGGAGGGAAAGACCAAGAGAGAGTACGTGAGAGGGAGAAGGTTTGGAAGATGCAGCGGTAGAGAGCACGGGGGAAGTGAAGGACTGCTCTGAGTGCTATGGGTGTTCAGTCAATTTTCTACTGACCATATCTGACATCTGCCACCCAAATAGAAATGAGCCCCCGCCCCCCCAAAAAAAAAAAACCCAGCTACCCAACCTTGGCCTCACAACACAGCCTTGAGACCTGTTAGGTTCAGACTTAAACTGTGCTCACAGGGGTAAAGCATTAACTCACAGGGAGTAGGTTTAAACATTAACACAACCTCACATCATGTATGACTGAGGGAGCATAGAAGCGTCAGTAGTTACGTATAATGTAGGAAAGTGTTCAGCACTCACACACTGTATTAGCTTTTTCGTCCTAACTAAACCAACTACCTCTTTCTGTGTTTTCCAGGAAACACTGGACTTTGTGAAACAGAGAAAAAGAGAGAAAAAACACACACAAGGCAAAATAACATCCCTTAGTGGAAGTTTCCACTTTGTTAGCGCTTTTTATCTTCCTGGTCATCTGTTCCGAACACACACTCTGGGCAAAAAGATTTCCTGTTTTGCCTCCTTTTGTCACTGTGGTTGTGTTTGGGGTTCTGTCAGGAGCTAACTTTAGAAACTCATCTATATTAACATTTGCTGTAACAGCTAATGTCTCATAAGGTGTCCAGAAAACTGGGTACTGGATTCAGAATCCTCAGCGATTAGGGAAGTGAAAGTCTTTCCTTTAGACGAATTTACTAAAGGGAATCCTACACATGCTGGGATGCAATACTATGGAGCTATTTTTGTTTCTTTTTTATGCAGTCAAAAAATGGTTTGAGAGAGAAACTTTCCACACTTTTGCAGGCAAACCCTAAAATTTTTGCTTGCGAATCTAAAAGTTGTGCTTCCGGTTCCGCTTTATTCCGTGGGCGGGACCTACGCTGAAAGACGTTTCTATTGGCCAGTTTTGATCGGAGTGACAGCTTGGCAACATGCCGTCAGTTAACAAGAGAGGCTGTTTTGAAGTTCGCCGGAAGAGAGTGGAGAAAGTTGGTACGAATGTAAGTTTCTTTACACATAACTTCCTTACTTAGCAGTAATGTTATGTTTGAGCTAGATTGCTTTTGTTTAACGAGCTGTGCTGTTGTAATGGGCTGAACAAATACGCATTATTTT
>JAVQJD010010561.1:0-24190 GCA_036023655.1 Nannoperca australis
ACAAATGCATGGACTAGTTTTTCTGCATCTTTTTGAGACAGAATGTGCCAGATTTTTGCAATGTTACGTATGTGATAAAGGGCAGTCCTTAAAGTTTGTTTTATGTGAGAGTTAAAGGAAATATCCTGATTAAAGATAACTCCAAGATTCCTTACGGTGTCACTGGAGGCCAGGGCAATGCCATCTAGAGAAACTATATCTTTAGATCGTTTGTTTCGGAGGTGTTCGGGGCCAAGTAACATAAGTTCAACATAGGAAAATTGCGGGTCATCCAAGTTTTTATGTCCTTGAGGCACACTTAAAGTTTAGCTAATTGATTGGTTTCATATGGCTTGATCGTCTGGCTTGTGTCAGTGGCACATTACTGCATTTTTACTCAACGGGGTTGGGAAGATTGAACAAATTACTAATAAAAACATCATTCAAATGGAGACACAGACATGACAGTTTACCAGCTATACATTTAATTATATAATTTTATTTAAATATTCATCCTTTTTTATCATTCTATTTTCATTTAGTATTATTAGATATTGTTTGTGGCTGTGGTTTCCTTGCTTCATTCTGGCTTAAGATCATCTGGGATGCAAAAAAATTGATTTTCTTTATTTTAAACTAATATTTGGCCTTTGCAAAATTCTTAAAATGTAATAGCCAATTAAAACAACTTAAACCTGTGCAGAATGTTTACTATATATATTTTCCCCTTCTTTTGTGAAAGTCTTTGTTCCAGCATCCCTGTCACTATATTTGAATGTTTCTCATTAATCAACAGTACCCCCTAGTGGCAGGAGGCATAAAGTGGCTCAGCTGAAAACCTGTTGATCCTCCAATCATGTGTAAAGTACTCATTCAAAGTACTCCTTTACTCTAAAAAAAGTAAAAAATTTAAAAAAGAATCAATGGTTACCTGTTATTTGATGACATCATTGTCTAATCCCTCTCTTTTTAACTCCTGCAGATGGGGAGCAGTGAGTGTTTACATTCAAATGAAAATTAACGGGTCATTTTCTGATTATTCACCCCGAGTTTGTATAAAACAGTATGTGTTTATGTTAGCGGGTTGTCTGTGAATACATTAGCAGTATAGCTAACAGTATGACACACACATACACACAGTGGAATGCATGCAGTCATTCAAATGCACACACACACACTGAATCACAGCAGTGTTTCTTCGGACTACTGATTGTTCAGTACAAGTTTTGTACAAGTCACAAATAACTGGGTCTTTATGACAAATGAGAAACAGAATCAGGGAGTGGAAGAAAAGAAGAAGAGGGAGACAAAGAGGTAGGAAGGGGGAGACAGATTAAAACAAGCATCGTGGGTGGGTTAGAAACAGGTTTGATTATTAATGAGGTATTAATCCCTCTCTGCCATACACACACACACAGAGACGTAATCTCCACAGGTGAAAGGAAGGCTGTAGGTTTTTGGTCCAAAAACAACAACCTGTTAACAGGTGTGTGTGTACCTTTGTGCAAAAACTCAATCCTTTCCTCTCCACCAGGAGCTGCTGCTGTGTGCTGAGTGGGGATGGGAATGTATATGTGTGTGTGTTGGGCACTGAAGGGGGGAGGGGGCTACCTTGGGATAATAAGTGTGTGTGTGTGTGTGTGTTTGTTTGTGTGTGTGTGTGTGTGTATATCTGTATCCTTGGGACAGGCCCAATGTGGCTGGTTTGCCACACAATGGGATGGGTATGGTTGTCAAGGTAACCCCATCAGCCCAAGCAATCGTGGCAACTGGTAGCTAAGTAACAGGAGCCCAGCAAAATGAGGGTGTTAGATAGGTACCTCTGAAGGGGTTTGGGGGGAAGGGGAAGTTTGTTATTAAACTCACTTACGTTCACATTCTGGATGCTTCACCAACATTACAACACAACTGACAGCAGTAACATTTATTTTTAATTATTTGTAAGAAGCTTTTGTCCAAACAAAGCGATGTACAAATTTTATGTGGCACAAGCCAAGCCTTGGTAGATTAAGGAGAAGATCCGAAAATAAGTGCCTCAACACTCGGCTCCTCATTCCACCTGAAACACCTGCCACAACGCTGCTGATTCCAAGGGGTGAATTCGCCACATGAAGAATCACATTATTCTGTTTCAGTATTTGTTCTTTTATTGACTTATTGTTATCATTGTTCCAGTTCCTCATCAAAGACATCCACTAAGTAATAGACTTAAAAGAGCCAGCATACACGATAAAGGGTTTACACTTCAATGCAATCTTGATGTTATGTTCTACATGATTTTCTTTAACTATGAATTTGGTAAATTCGTTTTTTATTCCTACTCATGCATAACATGTGCCCAAACCTTTTTACCTCTTTATTCAATTCCTAGTTTTCCAGACAACTGTTAAAACATTCTCATAGATTCCTGTGTGACAGGCAAACACTAGAGTCTTGCATAAAAATTAAATAAGCTTGTTTAACAAGCAGATCTTTTTCTTAAAATTAGGATTCTTGAAAGTATGTGCAATGAAAATAATTCAAATCAGAATGCGTATTCTAAGTAAGTGACTCCTTAACTACATGTCACTCAAGTCATCTTTTTATTTATACAGCCCATTATAATAAAATAAAAATAGAGAGTGGCATTTCAGTCTGCTTGAATTTTGGAATTCTACCAACCGATTTAAATTTGATTTTAGGAAAATTTGTTTCTCTTGTTTCTACTGCACACATCATCCATCTTGTATTGCTTTTGTGCAAAGCCGTTAAACTCTCTCTCTCTCTGTGCATCTTTATCCACAAGTTATTTAGGTTGGAGCCCCTTTCCTCTAGAGCTGAGGCAGCAGTGGAGTGTGGCAGGCCCAGATAACAACTGTCTCTGTCTGGCCTGGCCAACAGCCGGGTGGCGCCTCGGTCCTTAAGAGAGGCGGTTTTCTCACAGTTTGGGGCAGGAAGACATTAATTACCATCGGCAGAGAGACAAACCCCTTCTCAGTAAATCCATATGAGGAAGAACTGAATGAGTCGATACAAGGCTATGCTTATCAACAAACACACACGTACAGACACACTTCCACACCCATGAACTTGACATGGCCATTTCCTTCCTCTGAGTCTGTATAGGCAGGTGTAGTTCCTCTCTTTCCCAGCAGAGGGTTGTCTAAATCAGCTGCTTCCTACTACCTCAGCATGGATCATATTTACAACGAAAAATATGGATGCTCTTCTACTGCTATTTACCATTATTCTTTTATTTTTGAGTACTGACCGTGTACTACCAACCCATAATAACTGTTATCACTAATGTCACTCCTCCATCCCTCCCCTGGACCACAGGTTGCCTCCTGGAGAACTACATGTTGTACAATAACAAAATGGAAAATGTACATCATATACATACCAGACATTTTATAGATCTTGGCAGGGCAGGTCCTCCATGGACATTTTGCCGTAGTTTACACATCCTTTTGGTCGTTTGTGAAGTATATTTGCTCATTCGTAGACATAAATGATGGACACATGCCATGACCTAAAAAAAATTAAATGCCATAATGGGTTTAAAATATTTAACCTCGCCTTGCATCGCTTAAGTCTGACACTTTATGCTAGCTAACAGGAATTTCCTTATACACCTGTGTCTAACACTCTTACTAGCTTTTCCTATTCCTATAACAGATTAAATCAACCCCACAATGATACAAATATCCACAGCATAATACAGTTTAGCCAGCAGTCAGATAGCAGCTAGCATTAGTCTTCAGCTAATGTTGTGCTAACTTTGTTAACATGCAGTTAACATTAGCTACCTTAAAGTTTTAAAACGTTTCCTATCAATAGTTCTTCCATATTACAGCGACACAGTATTTCTCAAGCTGGTATTGTTAAGGGTAAGAATGGAAGTGAAAAATATGTGATGCAGTTGTTAATGTGTGAGGAATTTAGTAAAGCGTGGCCCACCTGGTTCAGTCTAAGGAGTCATATTAAGTATAAGCACACCCAAAACTCGGCTACACTAGCTACTATATTAGAAATATGGATGGATTATTAATTTTATATTAATATAAATAATTACTTTCTTACTTACTTTCTAATTCATCATTTGTTAACTGAAGTCAGTTAACTGCGTGTTAACTGATGCATGCAGCAAGCAGTGCTATGAACTGATTGGGTCACAGGGTGGAAGAGACTTTTCTCAGCTACGCCATTGGTTAGGGCTTGTCCATTCAGGTTCATTGAGATATTGAGCCAATTCGCTCGCGGCTTTTAAGTTTTGACAGGACATTTTTAGGGCATCTTTAATGCTGTATTTAATGCTGTATTTCTTTTCACTATTTTTATTTATTTTTTGTGTGTCTGCTGAGAAAATGAGCTTCACTGTTAAGTACAGTATCATGCAGCACTATATAAATCATTTTAATCTCCAGATTGATACAAATTAATATTGCAACTTAGTTTGACATAAAACCATACTTTCAGGCAATATATAGCCCACATAAATCCATTGGTGTAGCCATGATTTACAAATTAATGTCCTGAGGTGACATAATTCATAGTCTACCTCAGCAACTTGTTTGTTGTTAAAACATTACACAAACCATGATATATCAGCACAATGCTTTAATGTTTAATGTGGGAATATATATATATAAATAAACACTCCTGTTGTTTGTGAGTGGCTACTCTGACATGTATCTAGTACCGTCTATCCATGTATTCTCTGTCAGCCCACATAACCCCTGTCAGTATATTGTTGATGAAACAGCTCCAGCAATAGGCTCTTGATCACAAAACTGATTATTGGTGACATTGCGGTAAAACTGTCTGGTTTATCTCCAGTTAAAGAGCTAAATTCAAACCTTGATGTGCAGATTCCCCTTGGATATTCATCCACTGCCAGTGGAGCAGCTCCTGGGTTTTTTTGTGTTTCTTGTGACGCTGATGAAGATTAGAGTCTCGTTCTTCTGGTTTTTAGCTTTGGGAAAGACGGTAAGGTGCATAGAAAATAAAACCCATTACATGCATTAGAAGCAATGTGTGAAGATAAAGGGAGATACAGAACAAGGTAGCCAGCAAAACACAGGGCACATAAAACAGTCCAACCGTCTAATGAAAAGTCAGAAGTATCTTCATCACAAACACTGTTACTTAAGTTAGACAAAAACACATCTACTCACCCACATATTGAAAATATGACATATTGAAACTGGAAATTCTGAATACTAGTGTTGAATTGAACAAAAGTCACCTGAAGTATGAAATTACTAAAACATCCAAGAAAACATTGATATCTGTATTAATGCTGTGGTAAATGGGTCTCAACTACAAGGGGTTTCTCAGAAACCTTTATTTTAACATTATAAATTATAATATATATATATATATATATTTCAATGTGATTGTCATGAATCCTTATGTTTCTGTTTGTTTTCCCCTTTCAAATGTATGTTGTACTGTCTCTTTAACTGTGTGTGTGTCTCGACGAGAGGAGGGCGTGACTGATAGATCACCTCCTGTTTCTGTTCAGTACTCAACACACCTGTCAGTCATCATCTCGTCAAGCTTGCAGTATTTCTACCCCGGTCCTTCATCCAGTCAATGCCAGATCATTGCTTTAGTTTGACAGTAGACGTACCTGTCACAGTCCTCTATAGTGCTCTTTAAACTAGAAGCCTTTGCTGAACTTATTATCTTGTGCTCAGGTCTATATTCTTATCTATACCTTTGTTCTAGTGCGCATGCGCTTCTGTGCGTGCTGCCTTTTACGGTTGCTCCGCTTGTCTTACTTGCTCTTTTAAATCTTTTAGTAATTTAACTTTGTACTTTTGGGTTTTTTGTTTGGTGTTAACTTGTTGGTGTCGTGCCCTCCACAAATGTGCTGGTGGAGAGGTTTTTGGTGTTTCTGTTCGCTCTAAAAGTACTTTCACTTGGCGTCAGCTGAGCGCGACAACTTCATGGCCGCTTTTGTTTACACCCGGGATCAGCTGATTGAAGTTAAGCCGACCATGGTGACCAGATCTGCGGACATCCCGCAGGAGATCTGGAGAGAAACACACCAAGGCTGCAGGGGAAAGAAAAACCAGCAAAGGAGAGAGTCCAGAGGGAGACAATGGACGAGTATTGAGAGGAGAAAATTCAAACCATGTCTCCCCACAGTTGTAATGGGCAATGTGAGATCGCTGGCAAACAAGATGGAGGAGCTAACGGGGCTGGCCCGGAGTCGGACGGAGTGTCGGGAATGCAGTCTAATGTGCTTCTGTGAAACGAGGTTACACAAGGACATCCCAGATAACAACGTGTCCATCAAGGGCTTCCTGACTGTTCGTGCCGACAGAGATAGCACCGGGAGCGGCAAGAGGAAAGGAGGAGGTCTGGTCGTTCTAGTGAACAACAAGTGGTGCCACCCTTCTCACATCACCACCAGAAAGTCACCCCTACCCCCACTGCTGCTACAATGAATTAAAGCGGACGACATGAGAAGACAGCTGAGGAGACTCCACTCTGGGAAGGCTGCAGGACCTGACGGGGTCAGCCCGAGGGTGCTTAAAGCCTGTGCTTTTCAGCTTTGTGGAGTACTGCAGCATGTCTTCAGCATGAGCCTGAGTCTGCAGAGGGTCCCTGTGCAGTGGAAGACTTCCTGCCTAGTATCTGTTCCAAGACTCCACGCCCCAGTGGAGCCAAGGACTACAGACCTGTGGCACTGACCTCCCACATCATGAAGGCCCTGGAAAGACTCATCCAACCATATACGGACCCTCTACATTCTATACCCTCTACACCTCTACACCCTCTATATTCTTCTGTTCATTATTCTTTTTTCAATAACATTATTGAGCAGTGCAACTGTATCAAAAATAAATTTTCCTTCTGGGATCAATAAAGTATTCTGATTCTGATTGAATACTTAATCATATACAATAATGAATGTGCTAACAAGGCTGTTTTCTTTATAGATTGTAAATATGTCTACGTTCTAGGCCAAATCTCTATCAAACCTCCCTCAGCATAACAAGCCCCAAGCTATTTCAATATCCAACCAACCTCGCCATGAATGAGAACAAAATCTTAATGGTAGCAGGTGCTAACCCTGTCACGTACCTCTTAGGATCTTATGGAGTGAATCTGTGCATGGACACATGTTAGCCCTAAGGCCGATGAAAACATACCAGCATAAGGCAAAGCTTAAACCGGCGGTGTGTTTGTCTCGTCTGTTCTGCAAGGATAACAGTTGGCTGGTGTGGTAGTGGACCAGGACGAGGCCATGCGGGGACTGGCAAAGCGTCCGAACCAATCTGTCACATATACGGTTGGACAGTGACCAGATTGTGTGTTGGCCTGCCAAAGGAGATGTGCTGCCTCTGATTACAGACAGGTGTCTCGGTCAGCAAGACAGACGGCTGAACACACAGATAGTGGAAACATTTTGATAGTGGCCACGGTCATGCTAATGGACAAACAAAGCCAGTATATCCCTAGGGGCTCTGCTGAAGGTCACATTCTCCAGTCACTGATTCAAATGTGAAAACAGGAATCATAGAGGAATGGTTTCATAATTCTCCTGATCTACATGTTTGGAATATAAAATAGAATTATTTTTCTAATCAAGTTATAGTAACTGTCAGAGACTGTAGTGTTCCCATTAGCATTGATGGATAAAATAACCTAATTACCTATTCAAATCAAAATTTTTTCAAATCAAACGGTGTCTGTTACTGTGAGACGTTTCAAAGCTTTATTTACCCACACATGTATTTTTCCAATGGCACTGACCCAGGTAAATCCTGGTAAATAATTTGAGCTCGATAAACTAAGCTTATCAACAATAACTTCATTACATTATTATTTCACCTTGGGATGACTGGGCTTCATTGCTAGCAAGGTGTTTGTCATGGCCCTGTTACAACTGCTGTACATAGCAGCTGGTCACCAACAAGCCAAAATGAAATAATGCCTTCCTGCTACTGCATGGTAATTTGGATAAATACATCCACAACCACAACCAGTCTAACAACCAATGTTAGTGAAGTCAAAAGACCCCTGTGATCTAAACCAAGCTGGCGTTGTTCCTGTAAAACTATGTTTCATTATATTATATGATCAAAGCAAGAGGAATATGCTGTGGGGTTTTAGCAAACTTAGAAAGTGTTAAACATTTGTGAAATGGTGTATACAGTATATAGCATTGATCCTGTAATCATATGAAGTTGGCCATTCCTTCTTCTCCCTTCCGTAATGTATCAAGAGGAATAATGCTTAGGCCTATGGTCATCAGATTTACTGTTTAATGGCATCTAATGCACTTTTCAGTGTATCTGCAAAGCTATAATACTGCATGTATCAGCTTTACTTGTACGTTGTTGGCATGACAAATACTACAGTAACTGAAATCAGGAAAACCATCTTGCAGTTTCTGTCACATGATTTGACCTCAATTAATGAATCTGTTGACTTGACACAATCAAAAACAACTTGCCACCAATGCCTAGTGACTTTACTTGAAGTTCAGCCTTTGAACTTGGAATTACTTCCTACGCTTCACATACCAAAAGATTAGTCCAAAATATGTTTCAACGAAAACGGTATAACACAACATAATAAAATAAAACTACATTTCCTTCTTTCATTTTCCCTGCAGAAATATTCTTCTTAGCTAAATGCTGATTTCCTCTGCTGTGCAGGTGTTTGCTGGGAGAGAAGAGCAATTCAAAGCTCAAGTAGTCTAAGCCCAGGCACACAGGCCTCAGGCGGGGGACTCAAGTTGTGAGTTCCACCCAGCATGGAGCCATGACAGTGGAGATTACCGCCATCTCATCCCCTGCTGAGAGGCGCCAGATATGGATTCAATCAGTTCAGTTTCTGTCCCTGGGGAAAAGGATAAGTAGCTAGACAAGGGACTCAACACACAGATACACACAGACACAGACATACACACCTAATTGAATCCCATTTGTCTCATCCCTGGACATCCATGAGGTATAATGACAGCTAGAGATGTGCGGTAAATTGCACAAATGGTAGCTGCTCATTTACACCCTCATCTTCATCCTTGTGAAGAGATGGGGGGAGCATGGATAATTGCTCATATCTAATGGCATGGTAATTGTCAGTGTAAAATCACCATCAGTCCTGGCAAGTTCAAAAAATATCTGCTGGCAGGTGGAACAGCCGCAGCCAGTTAACTTCAACAAAACTCTCCTCCTTTATTGTCTGTCTGTTCATAGCTCTGTACTCCGTTGCCCCGATCTCAATAAACCCCCCTCCCATTTCTCTCTGTTTTCAGTGTCTTAATGCATAATGGAAGTCAGTGAGACAAAGTCTTCAGGTCTATCCCATAGTGCATTTGTGTGTGTTCATCCTTTAAACCTCCACAGTCTCTTCCTCCACTGGCCTGCTGAATGCATGATGATGCCAATGCGTTAAAACCTTCTCACTCAAACAAGGGCTGCATTCAAAACTAAGACCTAAGGTTGTTCTGTAGTCCTGGTTTTACATTGCTAATCAGAGAATTATTCAGACCTGAGTAACAAGGTGAATAGGCTAGTCAATAACAATAAGAACTCAATGAGCTCACACCGAAAAAGAAACTCTGAGTATTAATGTTAAGAATAGTGTACAATAGTGTATTCAGGCTCTGGGCCAAATGGTTGAAAAATATTGTTACATTTGCTTTTATAAAGCAAAAAAACATCTGTTGAGCGTATTTTCATATAATTTTTCATCTGGCTTTATGCACACTTAAAATCATAAAAGATTTTGTTTAGGAAGCTGAGCTAAATAGTGGAAAGATATCACTGCCAATGTAAGGCAGAACAAAATGCACAGAGCACATGCACTGAGAATCATAATTCTAGCTTAGTGTCAGCTCCTTGGAAGCATGTGTCCAGATGGGGAGAGCTGGGTGCTCATTTAATGGTCAGTTTAGCTAATGCAATAATAGCTGCAGAGAGGGGCCATGTAATGACCACTTCACTGGGCTTATTCAAGTGAGCCAAGTCTTTCCTGCTTGGCCCTAATAAGAGATCTCAAGGCCATAGCAGACACTGGACAGGCAATTGTACATTTTTCAGACACATCGGCTCAACACATTGTAAGACATGATATATGAGAAATAAAATGGGGGAAAGAGGGTATTAATTCAAAATGAGAAGGTTACACCATTATGAGCATGCCTGAGGTGGAATAAAGTTAATTGTTTTGTTTGACACGTGTTTCTCCTGGATTATGAATGGCTATTGGCTAGAGTGCAGCTGTGTATGTTGTGCATGTGTCTCAATAAAACACAGATGAACCTCTCCATCTGACTATCAAAATAACACAAACACCACAGTTTATGAAACATGGATGTCCAATAGCTATAAGATAAAACTTTATCATGACCTGGAGTACAAGGAAGAGGGATAGAAGCTCCTCTGGAATTCAGCAGATTATTGCATGCTGACCAGTTTAGCTGCAGTGTTGCTAAAAGCAGCATGCTCAAAAGCCATGGGCCTAGACATGGTCTTTTTTTGTGGACTGCTGAGTTTCCTTATGTTATTTTGACAAGCTTTTATATGCTTATGTTTGCTTTTAATTTTTTTGTATATAGTTTATTAAAATATTTTTTTACCACTGACCTGTTTACTGTTTTTGTTTGGTGAAAGACCGGGTAAAGATATTCCTGCCTCCATGTGTCATTTCTCCTCCACTGCCTCCACAGCCAACCAGTACAGGTCTCATCCAGTTAGTCTTTTAGTACAACATGCCCTCTTTGTTTCCCAGGACAGGTTCATTGTTAAACTGCTGTGGAGTGACTCCACACACAACTCCAGAAGCCTATCTTGTCAATGGAATGTTGCCATTGTCTATCTACGCACAGAGACAGGATAAAAAACAAGAGGGTCTGGAGGAAAGTAAGAGGAAGCTGGAGATCAAGTTTTGGACTAATTCACGGTGTGGGGTATGACACACACACACCTATGCAGAAATATGTATCCATCCTTCAGAGTTAAGCAGGGAAACACAAGAAGGGAATTTTGTATGAAAAATGTGGAAGCTAGCCTTTTCTTAGTTTAACTCAGGGTGATAAAGCTATTAGCTTAAACTGAACTTTTTTATTTTTGCTCATGAGGACTGTGGAATTTATTTCCCATCTAATAACTTTTTCAACGTACAGTGCAAAGGCATATCAGTACTATATAATGCTGCCCAAATGGAACTCGTGAGCGTGTGGTTAAAACATAGGAAGTAGTGTACAATATGATACGGTATGCTTGGCATTAGTCGTGAGAACACCGCTGCTAGGCAATAGCAACATGGATGCCAAAAGACTCCACGCTTGACACAGTAGTGTTTGTCTCTGGACATTTTTTACTTCTTTCTAATGAATGTTGACTTACTTTCTATTTATATTAACATGTTCTTCAGATATAAAATTACAAAGAAAAATTACAATATATTAAATGAAATTTCATGGCCTCCACTTTTTCTGAAAAGGTCTACATAAAATATTCACTTACGAGGTTGTGAATACCAAAAGAGGTCATGTAAACATGGTAAACATGATTAACATGACCTCATTTGAAGGCATCCTTAGTAAAATCTTGAAAAAATGCAAACCTATTAAAATTACAGAGAGCAAAAAAGAGAGAAACGTGATTGCTCACATTAGGGTAAATGACTCACAACAAAGTCAAAGTTAAGAGAATTACTCTTACTGCCACAATTGTCTGCACTGATCTTTTTGAAGTCATTGTGTTCTCTACCCTCTAAAGATGGCGTTTTTAAGAGTTAACAGTGTTGTAGTTGGGGAGCAGCTGGACTGTGCATTTAATTTTAATTGCAGGCCAGCTGAGGTGCAGGTTGACAGTTGGCTGAAAGAAATCAAGCAATAAAGGGGCATCTGGTGTGCTTGAACTAGTGTACATGCAGCAGTGATGGGCCAAAAGCACATCCAGCAAATACCACAAAAATGTGTGTAATATCGATAATATCACTAAGTACATTTGAATAATAGTAAGTGAGAAGTATCCAAGTAAAATCTTTTTGAAACAACAGACATACGAGAAGTGAATTTCAAAATGACCGACAGCTACAAAATGTAGGGGGAAAATACAGGGTTGCATTGTTTCATTGTTCACTGTCATTATTCTGCTGGATATGTCACCCTTTTTTAATTACACTTTATGTAAAGCATTTAAGCAGGGCCCTCTTCTTTATCTTTTCCCTTTTCCTGTCTTTTTCAGCCTTGTTCTTCTTCATCTGTGAAAGGCTGGCAGACACGCCACACTCTCCCTCTCTAGGAGACACTGTGGAAAATGGAAAATTCAGCTTGCAGACCGTCTTGTCATTTGAAGCTAATTGCATGGTTTAGCCGAGCTCTGGCAATTACAGCTCCCCTCCTTTGTTTAAGCGCGGTGGCTTTCAGGGGTCTAGTGGTTAAAGAAGATGGGGCTGCTGCTTCCCTCACACAGTTCAATGCAGTGTTTACCCTGTGAATGCAGATGTCTTATAAAAGAAGGAGAACCACAAGCTCTAGGGAAGTGTTAGCTTGAAGGTTACACACACTTAACGAAGAAAACTGCAGTTTTCATTGATGAGTTAATAGTCTTGATCCTATAAATGATTATAGCAGCTAGAATGGCAGAACGCTAGTATTGTGTCAGGCCTACATACAAATAGGACATTTATCTTCTCCAGTGTTATTTTAATCATGAGGCAAAGTGAGGCTGAAGAGGGGAGTATTTGTTATTCTTCTCTCCTTCTTTCACCTCATCTTCTCACATTCTACTTGGGAACACGTGACATGTGAACACACTCCCAGTGGCACAAAGACACACACACACACACACACACAAACACACGTAAGCATGTACACAGGGGAACATCAGCAAAGATGGAGCCTTTGGGGTCAGGGCTGTCTGGTGAAAAAGGTCAAGTGTCTGGTCTGTCTGTTTTTCCCCAGACGTGTGCAGTGCTGAATACAAGGGTTGTAGATGTGTGTGTGTGTGTGTGTGTGTGTGTTTTAAAGTCCTAATAATAGGAATGGGATTGCATTTAGTCACAGTCCTTTTGGTGAAATTTGCTTGGACACACACACACACCAATACTTGTGTACAAACTGAGTAGCAGGGCTAAAGTGCCAGAGGCGATCGCCAGAAGGCGCCTCAGATAATTTCACAATCCAAACAGGACTCCAGAATCGCTGACAGACCATGAGCATGCACACCAGAGCAAAGTCGGGCACCTCCCTTGTGGCTGGAAACTGTTGGAAGCAGTCTAAGGAAGCCCACTCGAACAGGACTAAAGCTAATGAGTCCTTCGCTGGGTAAACCAGAGCCTGATTGGGGCTGTTGTTGTAGTCAGAGTGCCAAATGTAGGGGGATTACAAGGGAATGGACCGATGATGAGGGTAGATGGTTGATGTGGAGGAATTGTTGTAGGAACAGATACGTCAATGGTAGTAGAAATGTTTGGGGCACATAGTGGCATGGCATCTATCAAATCTACTGTTGGATTCAGAGCTGTTTTAGTAATGCAGGCAGAGTTGGCTGACAGGTACACAAAGGCCACACTATGCACATGCTGCACACATGCAGGCGTGTGGGCTATATCATGTGCATTTATGCATACACACATACAGCTGACCATACAGAGACACATTTAGTGCTAACCCACTGTTTATTGTTTTACTCTGTATGACCTGTCCTGCTAGGTTTTTCAATAATGGCAACATGGAGGAGTTATACACTCTATGTTTCTGCCATTATAGATTAGTGCAAATGTGGGTGTGTCAACTACTCACATCCTCATGAATGTTAGTTTTTTCCTTTTGTTTTAGAGGCTTTTAACATTTTAGCTTATACGAGTGTATGATAGGTCGAATGTGCCAGATTTGGTGAGAAATCCAAAGACTAAATAGATAAACAGATTCACAGACAACAGTTGGGGTTTGTTAGCATTTCATCAAATCTGTATCAAATATCAAATCAGTTTATCAAATATGAATTCTTTCTATTCCCTTATCGTGTCTAATTTAGTTCAGCTTTAAATGTCTGCAAGTAACTGACAACTCTAAGATCTACATTCAGCTTTTGTTGACATGTTGATTAGGAATATCTGACACAATGAGATAACCTCACTTTTCACGAGCTTCTTGCACCAAATGGAGCAGGGCCTGATTCAAAACAATAAACTTGATCGGCTTAGAATGTCAATAAGATAAGCAAGAAAAGTTGAAATTGACGTGTTGTGATTAGTTATTTCTTTAGAGAAAAGTAACAAGTAAAGTAACAAGGGTTGGTACAAAGTCTTAATTTTCAGTATTATGTTTTCAAGTTATGGCATATTTGAATTTGAACATACTTCTCGAAAAATGATTTTGATACCAATGAATGCTGATGTATTTTCTCTTTAACAACTGCTGTTAATAAGCCATTTATACACACTGGACATTATACGTTGTCAATAAAAAAGTAATTAACAATATAAATTAGCTGTGCAATACAGCTCTATATATCCGTTATAACATATCAGCATGTTGTGTAACCAATGAAAAGGAATTCACCAACATCTGATGGTAACATGCAAGGCTTGAGATGTCCATTTTTTCCATTCTTCTCTCTTCTTTTTTGGTCATTTTCTTTGTAATTTAAAATACCTCCATATAGCGCTGTGCCTTTACCTTACAGGCTGGCATCACCACAAAATCTAAATAATCAAAATACATCCAAATAATAAAACAGATATCGGTGATTCTGCCCCCGGCTAATGGACTACTGGCTAATGTCCTATTAGCTGGTAGTACATTAGCCAGGGCCAAACGACTGATGTACCACCATGTAAAGGAGAGCAGTATGTCATGATTTATGAAGTTAATGCATCATTAGCAGCCTACTTAGTGTTCATGTGCCCAGAATGTGATCTAACGTGAGAGATCAATTTTAATGGTCACACGTGAAACACACTGCAAACACACACATGCACATGCAATTGCGTCCTACGATGAAATTCGTCCTCTGCTTTTGACCCATCCAGTCGTCCTTCCTCTGGGGGGACAGCTGAAGCAGTGGTCAGCCATTCATGCGGCGACCGGGGACCAAGTCCAAGTGTTCATGCCCTGTCTTGGTCAGGGACAGGGCAGCGCGGCGTTCTTCTGGCATGTTTTTTTTATGATTTATGGAGGAAATGGGGAGAACATGTAAACTCCACACAGAAAGGCCACTGAGCCACCTGCGGAGATCGAACCCAGGACCTTCTTGCTGTGAGCCACCATGCCACACCATCACACAGTCGGCTCTATCAGACGTCGATCGACTGTCACTGCTGTTAGCTACAGCAGGAAGTTCATCGTCTCCTTATGGGCAGGTGTCAGTTTTAGTAATTACTTTAAATTAACTTCAGTTTAACTCATTCATTTTTAATTGGTTAAGCCATGCATACATTTCCTGCTACTTGATGCATACATTAATTATATTTCTAGGAAGTAGTGTTTCTATACAGGCTGGTCATACGGATCAGAGCTGATATTGAGGCCACTCATATCCACTCGGGTATGGGAGATATTGACACCCACATTTATTTCTTTTTTTAATATATATAATTTCTTTTTTTTTAAGTAACCTTATTTTAGGGGTTTCTACTTTCTGAATAATTTCCCTAGATAGTTTCCTAGATGTGTAATTTGCTACTAATTAAATAGAAGTGGAAATCAATTGCTTCCAATTAATTCCAACTAACTGCCAGTGCAGACAAGTCTCTAATCAGTGCACAGCAGGTCAGCTGCACATGCAAAAATGTGAAATGCTTGTACACATCGATCAACAACTAAAGAAGACTAAAGCTTCCAATAATAACATATTTACTGGGGTAAATTTGAGCTTTTCTTTCAGGGACAGTTCCTGTTTTCTCTAAGCAGTACCAGATTACATTGTAATTTGTAAAAAAAGTGTTGCCATATAAAGTGTTGCTGCATTTATAGTTATCAATTCTGTTTTCTGAAGAGGTGAACATGTTGTATAAAGCAGTGAAAGCAGCTTCGAAGAATGGCGTGCGGAGCCTCTGGGATGTCCTGATCCATGCTTATTTCCACATTAGGAAAATGAGCCTGCAGGATAAGTGACAGGGCAGCTGTGGCCTGTGACCCAGTCTCTCTGCGTTTCTGTGATAAGGGGTTGAAAGTGCCTCACCAATTAAGGCCTGTCCCCATCATCGCTGCATGTCTACACATGTGAGCTGCTCAGGCTGCTGAACGCGACGGCCTTTTGTCTGTTAATGGCTGCCTCAAGTGGATCATAAAAGGCCACCGGGCTCTCTGCAGCTGGGGGGTGTCGGCATTTTTGTCATTTGTAAGCGTTAAACCTACAAGTGCATGCTTGGTAAAAATAAACAAATCCACGCCTCCTGTCCAAAAACACTCTCATTCACTATTTCCTACACAATTAATGCTCAAAAGTGAGATGTAAATTGAGATTGTCAGACGTTTGAAAGATGAATCACCACCACTAACAGGCGTGTTGTTGAATAGTGGACATCTACAGGTGTAGTACAGGCAAAGCTGAATCTTTATGGTCTCTAAACGGTCAGGGGAAAAAGGAAAAATGATTATCACACCGTGTCAAAATCCAAGGAGATGTCTTTAAATTGCTTGTTTTGTCCGACCATCAGTCCAAAACTAAAGAAATTCAGTTTACTTTCACAGAAAACTAAGAAAACGGGTGCATTTTTTGCAGAATTACTCAAAGGATTAATCAAACACACTCACTAAATGCAGTTTGTTTTAGTTTAGTATTTGAGATTTGGTTTGGTTTTGCATTTTTCTCATGCTGCAGTTGGAGAGTGTTCATATTAATGCTGAATACTCTGCAGCATATTCCAGGAAGTGTTTTTTTTGTTTTTAAAGATGGCAGGACAGTTGTGAATCTCACTGCGTTTCTGTGGGTAAAAGTTCAAACCAAACAGAAATGTGTCGGCTGCTACTTGATCCCTAATCACTGCTAATGAGGTGTGGAGTTGTTGCTTGAAAGAGGAGCGGACCATGATGACCGCAGTGCAGGTTCATGACCCCTTGGCCCGGCTGCAGCACGCTGGTTGTCTGGGTCTGAGCCAGGCGTAAAGTGACACCACAGCACCCGCAGGCTCCGTCACTCAGAGACGGCTGGTGTAATTACAGAATCTCCCCCACCCCCCCCCCCAATCAGACATGATGTAGATAATGCACTGACGCAAGCACACGTGTCCAGAAACACAAGCACTGAATCTCCCATGGCAAGACATATGATAGGGAGCAACAACCTTCATGTGTAGATTAAAATAAAAAAAAGATTAAATTGAAGACTCTTAAAGCCCGTGGCTAATATAATTAATTCTAATTAGATTAGCCTTTAGCTGCCTCGGGGGAAAACATGAAGTAGAAGAGACCTGCTGGTTTTTGTATCGTAATGCAATCTCGGGAAAAGGGCCCTTTTTTTAAAAGTGCTGTGCAATTATGTGCGTTTGTGTAAGGTGCAATGTCACAACCCCGGCCTCTACAGGAGCGGGGGAGTGGAGCTGGAGGAGGCTGGAAAAGATGTTTCAAACAGTGATGCATGACGCATCATGGATGTTTAGTCTGTGACCGGTTTTCGCAAAACTGAGTGTCCATTGATTTTAAGAGGTTCTGTTGGAATGAAATAAGAGTCTGAGTGTTATTACTTTCTCCAGTGCTAGTTATAATAAAGTCACTTAGCTCTATTTAAAAAAAAATCGAATATCATTATCCTGTCATTAAGCCTCGCTTCATTCTCTGCTTCTGGTTAAAGATAAACTCTGACTAATTTCCTGTCTCCTTGAGATCGTCACCGAGACAAGAACCAGAAAAAGGCTAAAACCACGACACGGTCCAGACCAGAAACCTTACAGCTGATTTAAGATTCGCTGTGGCCGGGTTATGTCTGTACCTGCAGGACATTTGGGATTTGGGATCAGGATTTAAGCGCTGCCAAAATGGGGGTGGCCTACAACTCTGCCCTGCGCCTGAACGCATCCTGTGTAGACGCAGATGAAGCACTGAAGCGGCCGTTGCTTCCTCTGCTAATGTGCTGCTCGCGCCACACCTTCTCCGTGGACACGGTGTTGGTGGTGCTTTGCATTCTGGGAGGACTGGATCCAGGATGAGCTGGGAAGAGATTAGACCTGAAGCCTTCCTCTCCTCTGGCCTAAGTTTGCTAGTTGGCCCTTGGCTTTGCAGAGGTCTCCATGTTGGGACCGGGACGTAAAAACAACTGATTGTTCGTTTCTTCTTCTTTTAGTTTTTTACAATGTTGGCACTGTGCTTGCTGGTGAAAGGGACTGACTTTTCCTTTGTGTTTCTTGGCACTGGCATTCAAGTTGACTAATACTGCCTTAAATATTGGCTGCATCTTGCAGCTTTTTGCTCTTTCTATCTTTCCCACACTCCCTCCCTCCGCTCCCTGCCCCTGTCAGCTTTTGTCCCTTTTGATAATGGTCTTAGCCAGCGTACAGCTGTAGAGCTGGGTTTTTGCTTGTGTCTCCAGCAGCACTCAGCTGACCCACTAATAGAGGGGTTGTTTGAGGAAAGGCCGGAGGCAGCAGAAACACTGCGGAGCTGCTTAAAACAACCCGCCTCTGACAAACGGCGCAGACCTCCCGGGGAGAGGAGCTTTGAGGAAAGACACAGAAAAACCCTCCGTCAGAAGAAAAAGAAACGTGAAATGAGGCCAGAGTGCAGCAGCATTACCTGCGGACAGCAGCAAACCTCTGTATTCTCATGCCTCCAGCGTCTCCCAACATTATCTTTGAAAGGACCTTGAGTGACTTTGGACTTGCTGTGGTACTTTGTCAAGACGGCATAATAACCTGAGAAGCTGCTCTCGTAAGGTTTTAGTGTTCGTCCTTGCTGCCAAGTACTTTTCCTTTCAGGTCCTATTACAAAAAGGATGCTGTCTTATTCATCAGTGACGGCACAACGAGGTTAATGCTGACGGACATCTGCTGACATTTATTCCGCTCGTCATTATCTCTGCGTACGATTGACAAGGCGGAATTATAAATTCAGAAAATTCAATTTCAGAAAATAGTGTTGAGAAAGTTTGTTGCTTAAGTAATTTAATAGAGAGAAATAAAACACACTGGCAGCCTCAGGAGGCAGGGCTGTTAAGTGTGCAGTCATGCATGTCAGGACACTGAGCTGTGTCTGATGTTGTTCACTACAAACCGTCCTCTTCCTGATGTCCTACATGTTTTAACTCACTGGTTAGGTTGCAGATGTAAAACCATACAATATTTCATTTCACGTCTGCAAAGTGAATGATTGTGTGTAGCAGGATTTTCTTGTCCTAGCTCTGTAATCTGCTCCCACTCTCATGGTGGTCTTAACTGATCTGGGCAAAATGTCAAAACCTTTAATGTACACCAGCCTAACTGAGCAAAATGTGTCCGATAGTTGATCCTTGTTTTCACATTCTTTAATAAGACATTACTAATTTAAATCATAACATAGCCAATTATATACTCCTTTTTAGTTCTAAAACGTTTTTATTTTAAAAGATTGACATCAATTTCCATATTCAATTAATAATTGAAGTCTTTTTAAAAAAAGCAAAAATGACAATTGAATAGTTCCAGCTTCTCTAATGTGAATACTTGTTTTAATATCTTCTGTGACAGTAAACTAAATATCGTTGGGTTCTGAAATGCTGTTTGGACAAATCTTGCCCCATATTTTTTTATATAGACATTTCTAGTATTTTGAAAGACGTAACGCTTAATTGTGAAAATAATCTGACAATCAACACTTGCTGATTTACTAAATCACTAATAAACATGTTGAGATTTCTGCGTACAGGACTTCCAGTTTAGCTCCTGTTTCCACGTTGGCTTGTAGCAGAAGGTGGCTGGACATCATCAGCCTCACTGACAGGAGGTGGGGAGAGGCAGGAGGTGTCTAACCTCAGAAGAGTGTGTGTGTGCGTGCGTGTGTGTGATGAATCTGGGATGTGCGCGTCCATTCCAACAGTTTTCCAGCAGCGGGAACATTTCCATTGTCGGGCGTTAATCCGTAGTGACTTTCAGCTTCCCCTTGTCCTTGTGTCCACAGGGAATCTCGCTGAAACACAAAGCTGGAATGTCAGTTGCCTCAGCAGAGGACCTTGACTGACCTTTTTTACTTTGGTTTCTGTGCATACAGAGTAGTACATGTGCGGATATTACCTTGTCTGTAAGTTATATGCTAGATCAGATTAGAAAGAAAACAATGGAAAGCTCAGTGGACTTTGCTTTCAGCTTGGCTTCTTTGCCTGAAACCCAGGCCTGAGTTTCTCTTTTCCTCTATGGCAAAATAATCAAACATCAATTTTTTTAAACATTTTTTACTGTGTGTGTGTGTGTGTGTAATTCAATATTGCACGCAGAGAATGGCAGAATGGACGGACAGCAAGTAAATGCAAGATTGTGTTGTTATCTGGGCCACGTTTGGCTCAGGAGGATCTGTCTTCGGTCTTTTGGGCAGACATGCCGGGAATCTGCATCCCAGGAGAGAGGATGAAAGAAGCAGAGAGGGGAAAATAAACTCGTCTTGTGTACAAATCACAGCTCCACTGAGTCACTAAAAGTGCTGATCAAGCGTCGGCCTTGGCTAAATGTTGTGCTATCGTTGTCAAGTGCAAGATTTTTTTGTTTTGTTTTTTACAGGCCGGTTGGCAAATGTTAGACGGGAGCAAACGTGCCACGACTGCTTCCCTGCTCTTGTGATTGGTTGGTAAAGGGGAAAAAATGCCGACCAGAGACAGGAAGCTGTCATTCGGTCCTTAAGAGGCCCGTGATGTATCGGTGCATCGTTGCCATGGTGACGCACAAATGAACAGCAACATTGACAGCGTGGCTGTGAGCTTTGAGCCCACACATCCAACACAATTTGATCAGAGAGCACAGCTGCAAGTCGCATGACGGCTCCGAGTGCTGTCAGTCATTGTCCAGAGGGAATAAGGACAAAGTCTCAGGCGCTGAATGTTTGGCAGCACAGTGTAGCTATCAAATTAAACTAAAAACTGCAATAAAATCCACAATAATCTTCCTTTTCTTGCTGCTTCTATAACATTATTCCCAATGTTTTTTTTTTTTATAACCACAATGCAAAGTGGCTCGTTGCTTTCACAAGTTCACTTTTTGTCATTCCCAAACTCTAAATCTAAAATATATATGAAGTGGAGTGGCGCATTGTGTAACTGTTAAAAAGACCTGATCATTGCCTTTTGTCTCGTGACTTTGACTTCTGGCAAGTATTTTTCAGTACTCATGTTAATATCATGTACGTCTACGTCTGCAGCCATAATGTGGCAAAAATATCAAATGTTTGTTTGATCCAGCTTCTCAAAGATTTGCTGACTTTGCTGGTCTTACAAAATAGTATGTATATCAAAAACTAAATTCTGATGTTGTAGACAAATTATTCTTCTCTCTACTAATCGAATAAATAAGCAGATAGTTGTTGTTGCCCTAGTTAAAGTAGTACGGTCTGTAAATAACTGAGACATTGAGAAACTCATCAGCAAAGTCTCTCTCCGGAAAGAAATGCAGCTGGGGCACATAAAACCAAAACTATCAGAATACCACAAGGGGTTAGTGCAAACACTTATATCTTCTATTCAGGTGAGTTGACACTTTAACCCACAGATGCTCTTAATTTTGACAGGCAGGGCATTCGTCATCAGGTCGACAGGGAACGGTCGCTTCTGTTGCTGTTGTATTGAGTTGGCCCAAATAAGCCGACACGGCTCATTGCACCACCGCTATTAGAGCTGCAATTGATCCTATTTAGTTGCCATAGAATGAGGGCGGTTGGACATCCAGGAAACGCGTCAGAGGGCAAGTCTGGGTCACTTTATCTTGGGTAAACGTGTCTCTGCAGGGTGAAGCAGGTGTCGGAGCCATTGTTCCAGTCATTCTCCATTTCGATTGCGTTTTGGTTGTGACTGTTGCGTCAGTGTTGTGGCTAACCGGCGGAGCTACGAGCTAATGTTGATCTTAGATCTGTCGCCATGTAAATCTCATCATGCTCAGGATAACCCTGAGTCAACACGATGAGCTGCTTTCTGAGAAACCACACACACACACACACACACACACACACGTCATTGTCACCAAAACAAGGTTACGGTGTTCTTGGTGTAACTTTGGGAGCACATCGTCCAGTGGAGTATTGTCATAGTGGGATTGTAGCTGTACATCGTGTGTAAATAAAACTGAATTGATAACTTTTTTTTTTTTTTTTTTTTGCAGTATCAATATACATATGACAAAAACTGTTTTATTTCTCAAGTTTCAAGTAGTACTTTAAATACCCATTAATAATTCCTTTCTCCACTAATTCCGACATTTTCCTCTTAATTGCGAATGTTTGCTGGTGTTCTTGGTCTTTTATGATGGTAAACCAATCTTTGCGTTTTGTACAGTTAGTTAAACAAAGCAAGCCGTTTAAAGACATCATCTTGGACACTTGGAATTTTTGGGCATTTTTATGCCTTTTTATCACCACTGTAGAGATGAAATCATGCAGGCTATAATTTTCACTTCTCTGGAGCCACAGCCTTCTCCTGTGGAGAGACACACACCTGAACATTGCCTTCTCTCTGTCCATCTGTTTGAATATCCATTTAATCTGCATATCGGTTGCATGTTTCTTCTGGCAGTTTGAAGGTCAGAACAGAGCTAAAATCACAGATTTGAGTTTGTTTTACCTTCCAGAACATATCAAACTGAACGCTAAACTTTGCTCCTCTTCCTACAACCGTGCCGTCACATCAGAGTGGTTCACAGTTCAGGTTCGGCTTTTCCCTGAGCCGCTTCATTATTTAATCTCGCCATGTATTCTCACACACACACACACAGGCTTCACACGTTCCTCCTGATACATGATACATTATTTAAATGACGTGGCTGCCAGCACTCGCGCTCATATCCTCCTCCTCCCTCTGCAGGAGCTGTCTGAAGGCCGGGACCTCGACGGGTTAGGAGAGCAGGCGCCGGACGGACAGACCTGCAGCGGCGCAGCGGGAAGAAGCATGGCGTCCATCCCAGAATACTACGCTGGCAAGAGCGTGCTGATCACAGGAGCCACGGGCTTCATGGGAAAGGTGCTGGTGGAGAAGCTGCTGAGGTCCTGCCCCGAGGTCAAAGCCCTCTACCTCCTGGTCAGACCCAAAGCCGGCCAGTCCATGCAGCAGAGGGTCAGCGACATGATGACGTGCAAAGTAAGAATGTTTTGACTTTTAGAAGTACGATTTAACCCCCCCCCCCCCCACTGTTACTCAGTGTACTCAAGGTCGAGCACGTAAGTAGAGAAGGAAACTAGGACTCAATATTGAATCGCTGAGATTAACAAGATTTCTCACAAACAAACGGCATTAAAACTTGATAGTAGTATCATTACATTATCCGGCAGATATCGGTAAAGGAAATGTGAGTTAGCAGAAGGATTCATCTGAATACAGCAGAAAATCCATCCAAAACCAGCTCTTCTCCAACTTTACAGCTCTGTCACAGACCAACCAAACAAGTTGATGTAGAGTCTGTGTATAGACATGTCACCCTGACACATTTCTTGGAACATGGAAGTTTCTGATTTGGCTGCACTGTGTTTTCTGTGGAAATGTACAGCTCGTAATGACTAAAACACTCTTGTTCTTGCCAACGTGGCCTCAGCAAAAAGAGAGCCATTTGTTGAGAAAGTGCTTGTGTTTAAAATATTACAGCAGCGCCTCTGACGCCGTCGAACCAGGTGACCGCTTTGACTAGTGGGCCGTTGATACACATCATTTAAAACCAGGCCTGTTGAAATGCTGCCATTGCGGTTCTAAGTGTCTTTTATGGAGCAATAGAAATTTGCCTGAATTATAGCAGCAGCTGCTGTTGCCATGGTGACGTGAACTTTATGACCCCAGAAGAGTCCAATAGTTCATCTTTGAGCTTCAGCAGAGAGACGCAAAACGAGGTGTCTGATCAGGAAAACCAACTGAACTTGGAGGGGGGGGAGGAGGAGGAGGGGGGGGGGGGATGAAGACGCAGAGGAGGGTGGGGGCAGAGAGATCAGAGGAAGAGAGGTGATGCTGGAGGAGACAAAAGCCGGGTGGATGGAGCTTACATCAGCTGTATCGGGCCGAGCAGCAAAGCATGACTCGACGAAAACCTCCAGACTACGTTGGACTTAATGAGGGCCGAAGGATTGACACTGGGGGGGGGGGGAGGTACTGATGTGCTCCGA